>JAMKCH010006525.1:0-90058 GCA_023653785.1 Ophioderma brevispina | reverse complement strand
CATTTTGAATTTTTGGCGCCAAAATGGAACTGATTAATTCAAGGGTCTTGAAATGTTATTTTAAATGTTATCCATCACTGATATTAAGTTGAATAAACACATGAAGAAATCTTTAACTTCATAAAACTTGGAATATTAGTCAAAATAAGCTAAAAATTGAAAAAAATGGCGGCCATTTTTGAAATTGCTGGCTGTACCCCACTTGAACATGAAAAAAAATAGCTAATACTTTTTACACCTTCCTAGGGTCTACTCTACAACAATGAACGTGTTATCAAAGATGCCAAAAAAAATGCAACCTTCCAAAATTTCCTAGACTAATCTGTACTGCCATAAGTTTTATACTTCATATGTCACAAGCCAAGGGGGTGAAGCCCAGTCAAAACCAGTCGTCCGTGCTGAGCGCTGCTCATGTGAATATTGCACGGAATAATTATTAGTTTGAGAGCTTGTTATTACACACATAATGTCAATTCGATACAAACAATCCGGCAAATATCAGTGGTGGATGGTGGGTGTGCTATTGGGTGGTTTAAATTTTGTCTCACCAATGGCACCACACCAAACGAATGAAATGAACGTCAGTCGTCTTGATTTAAATAAACCGCCTCAATGAATACAAATTTTTAAAAAAAGAAAAAACCTAAAAAATTAAAAAAAAAAAAAAGAGGATCTAGAGCCACAAATGATCAGGTTTGCACTATATGACACCTGGCCAACCTCTAACACATACATAATTTGTATCATACCGATTAGTGTATATGCAAAGCGGACTGACAGGATGTGGAGGAAGCGGAGGCAGCCATTGTTTCTATTGTTGGTACTACGAAACAGAGAAAAATACATAGTCCATCAAGGAGGAAGTCACAGGACAAAACATGCGCGACGTGAATTTCTAAAGATGGACGTACGTAACGTTTTGCCCCTTCTATATATAGGAAATACATCTTGTCACAAGCACTGTATCATGAACAAATGGACGGAATGTTTAATCAAGATTAGATATTAACCCTCTGACTGAGCCATTTTTTGTAACAAAACTCCCGAAAATCTCATGGGGGGGGGTTTCCACCCCCCCCCCTGAGATTTTCAGTTACTGAACACCCGATTCTGGTAAATTTGGTACCAAAAGATAGATAGAGTTTCTTTTCCCATTCGGCACCAAAAAAGGGGGTTTTAGCAAGCGGGGAAAAAAACCTGAAGGGGGGGTGGTAACCACCCCCCCCCCTTCGGTTATAGACGAGGGTAAAGGGGTATGCCTTTAAATGTATCTCAAGGCAGATGTTCATTTTCTGTCGTGGCCATATTCTATGGTATTGTATTTCCGGAAGAGTGATTCAAATCGAATTTAATTCCGTGGTTGATTCGGAAAATTTTCACCAAGCGGTAATTTTATCTCGGTATCCATTTACAAATTGTACCTAGTGTTGTTTGTTTGGCTGTTGACGTATCTCTCCTTTGTTACCTGACACGCGTCCATGTGTCTAAATTTACGAGATGACAACTCGCTGCTGACCCATCGTAAAAATAGAAATAATATATATATATATATATATATATATATATATATATATATATAATATTATATATATAGATAACATTTTTAAAGAAAGAAACAAGTAAAAAAATTCTCCATGTGATTCACTACAGGGACTGTTTCGCCCGAAGGCTCCTCAGGTGAATGAGAGGCTTATAAAGAGAAAGAAAACATGTTGGACCAAGAGGTGTATGTGCTATTTGCATAATAATACCAGGTGTGTGGGAGGGATCCACTTACAGTGGGTGTCAATGACTAAGCAGTACAATGCAAAATCGGGATTTAAACGGATCAATGGTCAGAGACATACATGTGGCAGATTCATAAGTATATGTATATAAACATGGTAAACAATAAAAGTATGGGTTTGTTGTAATTTACCTACAGTACTGTACAAACAAGTTCATTAAAATGTATACCAGGCAAGGATATGTATTTTCAAAATAGGGTAAAATCCAAGAAATTATAAGACCTTCTTGAATAGGACATTATTTGCAGGCGGCAACTTGCTGATTAATTCTGTCTTAGGGTTTAAGTTAGTTGCTTTGTCTGCTGAAATAATGAAATTTTCTCCATATACAGAGTTGACAGCGTTGTTTGATACATTTTGCAGTAAGAGTTGCAAGTTTGAGAATGTCCATTTATATATAGTGAATGTTGCTTGTATTAGATGCAGACGGCTTGGCTGAGAGAGTTTGCTTTTTTGTGTAGCAGGTTTGAACGAAGAATTTGTTGATGTTTCCACTAGTTTAAATTCGGGTCGCATGGCCAAATATGTTTTTGAATTATGGTCGGTGGTGACTGTATTTTTATATATGACCGATTTGACTAGGCAGTTTCCCGCTAGTGGACATTCTTGGTTTGTCTGCAGTTGCAGGTTTTTGGGGGGGTGGGGGTTTGGCTGTTTCACTGAGGATATTTGTTATTGCTTAATAATCTTGCACATGTTGTCCAGGGCAGGAATAGCTGACCTTAACATTGTTACGGTTAAAACTATTTTGTTGAGCGGTCTCCTTTAGGACAGTGCTTATCAATAAGTTGCAGAAACTTCCTTCCAACATTTGTGGAAACATTTTGCTGAAAGGCGGGGTTGAACCTAATTATGTTGCGGCTGCGTTTGCGTTTGTCCGGTGAACGGGTGGTACTCGGCGTAGGGTGAAATTTCAGTTCGTGGTCATAACCAGCTTGTTTGAGTGCTCTTGGTATGTGCTTTGGTAGCATTGAATGGGGGTTTCCAACTTGATTAATCGTGAGAGTCCTCTGGTTAACGGAAGGGGGGATTGTTTTGATGAATCTTCGGTGGTTGGATTTCCTTGTAATACAGTGTTTGTATTGTTAGGTTTCATCGTACAGCGGTATGATCCATCATTCAAGTTAAATGCAACGTCAAGGAAGTTAGTCACCTTAAGACCTTGGGTCCTCCCGTTTATTTTTAGGTCTGTGCTTCTTGAATTCTGTAATGAGTTTTTTTGGCAACTCTGTTTGGCTTCAGATGCAGAATGGTTACGTAGGATAGCTAGTCCATCATCTCTATTAGTCCCACTTCGTTGTCAAACTATGTCTAATATTATACAATAGGTATATTCCAGACGAGCTCACAAGTTTCAGCGCCGTATGATCCCATTGTAACATCAAATTGATGAGGTGGTCTGGAATTATGCCACGGGGAGTTGTCATGGAAGAGAAGTGTTTTCTTGGCTGGTTCGTGATCTCTCGGTCTCGTCAGAGATCGTGTGAATTACCTATGCAAAATCCAAGCGCGTTGAGCAAAACTTTGGGAAATAGATGGGATAAAATTCGATGAGAAGAAGGTTGAAAAGGGGATGGGACCGAGAAGAACACGGTTGGGAGGGGTTGGGGACCAATCGAACTGATGAATTTACAGTACTTTCTTTCTGAATGGACTTGAACCACTCTATTGTACTCTGCGTGTTTTTCCCTGATTGACATTGGTAGCACTAATAAGGTCCTTGTTTATCGTTCAAGTCTGGTTTGTGTGCTACGCATTCCACTTTCAGCTTTTTGCAGAGGTTTATGAGTCTCATTTCACGTGGTTGGGGAGTTGTCTGTAGTCTTTGATGGAGATACATGCAGGTTTTCTGGGCCAGGGTTTCAATTCTGTCGTCGAGTTCGAGTTGTTCGGCAATCCGTTTGGCTTCTGCGTTAATGCCGTTGATTTGGAGTTATCGGTCTTAGTTGGTGTTGGAAGTAGTATTGTCCGTTTGCTTAGTTTATTATCTTCAGGTTTCCGCACTTATAGAAATGTTCGTTTTGTCACTGCCCCGAACATGTGTTCAGACTGTCTGATATTCCTTGCATCGTTCCGTAACTGTAGATTGAAATTGGCATTTGATGGCCTGAATTGGATGTTTTCAATTACTTGAAGCAAGTCTCTTCAAACTTTATCATTTTCCTCCAATTTGCGTGGAGTATTCCTTGATCTGAAGCCATATGTCTACTTTTTGTTTGTTTTGGTCTGCTATCTGGGTTGAGGTAAAAATAGAGGTATATATAGTATATATATATATTATATATCATACTATATATATATATATATAGATATCTATATATATAATATATATATATCTTTGTGTCAACATCAATCCTCGGGCTAGAAACAAAACACACAGAGTGGGTAGAGAACCGAAGAACATTAACTGTTCGTTTCCTATTTTCACTTACTCACACTGTACTGTGTACATCACCAACAGATTTGTTATATCTTATACTATGATTGTGCTAAAACACAGAAAAAACAAAACTTCTTTTTCAATTAAATTTAAAGGCACTATCAGTGATTTGCTAAATCAGAAAATTGAAAAAAAAATCATCATTCCTAACATACCACACAAGTGCTAAGTCGGAAAGCAACCTAATAATGACAGAATCGGATATTTCCGTCATTACTGTCCGTACGGCCACTTACTACAACACATAACTGAATGAAGATTCATATCTTTGAACACTACTGTTTTCTGCCTTTTCTGTAAATTTTTAGTTGCAAAAAATAATTTACGGGAACTTTTAAGCTATTCCTTCAAATTTCAAGTATTTTGACTTTTTTGAGTGAATCACTAATATAATAGTGGCTTTAAGTCAGAATAAGTTTAGATATAAAAACAAACGTAGGATATACAACTTACTTTCAACTGAGACGAATATACCTAAAAGAGATTCGAAGCAAGTAATCAATGGATTGTTTGCAGCGTGCAGTGTCTGGTACGATATTGTTATGGTAATTCAACAATTCCCTCGACTGATCGAGAAGCAGTAATCGTTATTCAATACATTTCAATGTATAACCCCAAGATTTGAGTTTGGCGGGTTATTTTTAAATCAATGATGCTCACACGTGCGTGTTATTTGTCAAAAAGCCTTGAACACAGTTTAGTACTCAATGACTATTGCATTCAAGCCATAGAATAATTTAAAATGACCCCAATTTTGTACACTAATTTGTCGACTATAGGTAGAATTTGCTGAAATTTCAATGTATTAATGACATTCTTGGATATCTTCAAAATATACTGAGTTAATTAAAATGTGTATTTTCTCTTTCAATATCACAAGATTTAGACTATGGGGCGTGGACCAAATAACCAACTGTATAACAAATTCTGTTGTCCCCATCGAGGGGCTAAGGGAAAACCAAGTGTAAATTCATAATAAATTATTACAATCACATAACTGTCTGTGCCCGCACATAAAACTGGCACATTTTCTTAAAAATAAATAAAATGTCACCTCAATTTCTTTTTTCCAATATCAGAGACCAATGGATATGTATAGACTTCAGCAAACCACGAGCTAAAGATATTACAATGGGCCCGGTATGTGGGGCCATTGTTATAGCCAGGTGTTACCACCTCCGCGATTCGGGTTGAGTGACAAATACCCGTCCTCTCTCACAATAACTAACCAGTGTACATTATAATATAGGTCGTTGACACTAAATGTTCTTCTGAAAACGCGGTAAATTGAATAGAAATGAAGTTAAGCAATAAGTTACGGATTTTGGTTCTGCACAAAGTTGTTAGGTCAAAGCTTGCCCAGTAACATTCTCTCATGATGTTTGTTCATGTTTCTTCCTTTTCGAATAAATGATAAAAAACATGGCCAAAGTTAATTGAACACGCACTATAGAAGTTCAATATTTATTTATTTGTGAATGAGGTTAAGTATTTTGTCCTGAAAAAGTACTCAGTCTAAATTGGAGAGCGGTAACAGCTGAAATCTATTCAGCTGCGCGACAATATAACAATGGTCCTGCACTCCCAGATGAAAGGGAATCTGAAGTGTTTTTCTACACCGCATACCGGGCCGGTGATTGAATATCTTTAACTCCATTGTTTGCTGAAGTCTATGTGTATCCACTAGTCACTGATATTGGAGAAATGAAATTGAAGTGACATGTTATTCTTTTTCAAGAAATGTGCCAGTTTTATTTGTGGGAACAGACGATTATATGATTTTAATAATTAATTATGAATTTACACTTGGTTTTCCCCTAGCCCCCCCTCCCCGATGGAGACAACAAAACAACAGCATAGAAGGACATGCCCCATAGCCTAATTTGAAACAAATGTGGACCAGTTTATTTCTCAAACTCATATTTTAGGATCTAATTGGACAATTTATTTTAATTTTGAGTTATGTCTTATGAAAAAGAACTTATTGATGAGATGGCCAAACACATAAGGTGTTAATGTGAGCCGGTTCTAAGAACAATTATATTCACGTTAGGTCATGAATTGAAGCACAAAATTGGGTATAAAATTGCCTGATTTGCAGGATACCTTGATCATAGAAAAGTTAAGGTGCGCACAGCGCCACCGTGCGGTCAAGTCATTGCAAGCCGAAACAGACCTGGTTCGATACGCTCGAGCTGTTAACAGTGGACTACAGCTTTACTTCCGATCTCTGTAGGTATATTCGTCTCAGCTTTCAAACCTTAATTCATGAACAGTTTTAAACCTTCGGTTGATAATGCTTTATTCTGGCTGTCTATTTTGTGTTATACATTATGATAAACATCAACTGACCAGTAGCGAAACCGTTCAAAGCGCTATTAAAACTGTCGTAATGCGTGGGGTAACGATTCAGTATCTACCGCTTCATATTATTTAGCTTGGCATCGGGACAAATTAGTGCTCGGTCTTTGGATCTACACATTGAAGCGGTTTATTTTCAATAAACATGGCGATTATATTTCAATATTGAATTAATTTATTTTTAAAACGTAATTTATATATGACTGATCTATTTTATTGTGATTCAATTCATTAATATTGTACTTACCAATAATACGTACCGACGGCTTTTGATTGTCTGTAAAAACCCATGATTGTGACTAAAATTGTGACTAAGATTTTATTCACAGATAAGGCAACTTTCCCATTATGTGCGTAAATTAAAATGAATTAGAACGGTTTTTGGAGGAATCATACAAACGTTTGGACTTTGGGTCATAATAAAAAAAACACAATCCATTAACGGGGCAATTTTCAGAGATAAACAATGACCTAAAATCTCGAAATCTGACTGTAATCATTGGCAATATTGTTTCTTCTTCTTCGTATCGTGTCCAAACACTGTGGCTCAAATATGATCAGCCAGAGAATGGGCACAACGTCTAGCCGCTTCAATGGATTCCGCAAGTCTTGTTTGTGCATTGTTGCATTGTCTGTGGTGCTCGTTCCACAACCACAGGTAGTGTGTCCTGATCTGTTTTCCAGGTAGCCCCACTTCTGCAAGAAAACTTAGATTTGGCCAATTCTGGTTCTCAATGAGGCACCGCGAGGAGCCAGCTGCCAGGTGGAGATGCTCCCCAGGTTCAATATCCATTATTAGATGTTACGTGGTTTAGATGGTTGTCAAACCTACCTCGACTATGCTTTTCCTGGTTGAAGTTTAGCATTACCGTACTTCCATCCGTCCATGTTGAAGGGGCGAGTGAAACCAGCTAGGGTCGCCGCTATACCTCTTACAGTCTACTTTGATCTTCTTAGACTTCTTACTGTAACTTGCCATTTAAAAGCAGTGGTGGCAACTTGGTTTGGGCAATATGCCATAGTGATAGTTTACAAATCATGGTCATACTTACTACTAGAGGATTCGGATTAAATATAATTTTTTACGCAGACATATTGCGATTACTCTGGGAAAAAAATTCGCACAGGAGTAAAGTAAGTAAGATGTCTTCTTTTAACATCAAACCAACTTTTTAAACTTCCGATTACAAATTAAATGATTCTCAATGCCTCATCCTTTGCATTTAGGGTTTGAATGATTGAAATTTCCAATTCACTGAAGATGGAAAATTACTTGAGTGTTGGTACGAGTAGACAACGTACTAACTTTTAAAATTGCTCAATCAAAAAATGGAAAACATGCATGGGAGCGGGTTAATGGGTTAATTATGAATTATGAAACAATCACCTGAATTACCGGAATTAACTACAAGAGTTGGGGCTCTGCTTCTTGCCAAGAGATACAATGTGTGTTGACATATTTTCATCAATGTTGAGTTTTGCAAATACCGAACAAGCTCAGAAACTACATTTATGCCTGAATGATCGGTCTTCGTTGTATTAACGAATTTGCAACTTGTAATTGTGTGAACTCGATTTTGTCCAAACTACGGCTTTTAAAATTACATGACAATTAAAGAATGACACGTTATTTTTAATGCATTACAATTAGAATATGACAAATTAAATGACGAATTATAAATTTATTATTGCAATTAATAAAGTAATTTCCATAAAAATGACAACTTATGAATGCATCGTTTGTCATAATGGTCGATTTCGTGCGAATGCACACTAAAACGGCTATTTACAATAATTAAACCCTTTGCTTTCTTTCGATCACACACAACTCCTTCGTTGAGCTGGTTTCAACATAATAACCACACAACTTGCGTGTTAATCCGGTGGAAGTTGGACGGCGATGTCGATACTTGCTGTCAACAATTGGACTGGCAAGGGTAATTAACCGATGGTGGCGCACCGTTTTGCGAATTGTGAAAATTGTCATGGAATTTTAAAAAGTGAAATTTTATAACTCATGAAAATTTATGTGATGATAAAAATTTCAAAAGCAGATAATTAAAATACATCTACAGATGTTGTCACTCGACCGATTATTGTTAGTGACCCAGTGTAATAGACGTACCTTTACGCTTTTAACTTCTACAATATAGCATCACTAATAGTGTGATAATCTGGGCGATAATTTGCCTTTACTACAGGTTTTGATTGTCAGCAGAACGGAATTAGACTTCCCAGCTGTAACGGTGTGTAATACGAATAAATTACGCAGGTCAGCGGTGTTGAGATCAAGACACAAGCAGCTTCTGTTTATTGATGACCTAACCCCTCTGCCATATTACGGTAAGTATGTCCCTCGGGTGTTTCCATAAGGTGACACCCTTTTCTGACATTCTTTTCTGACACCCAGCCAGTTCAACATGTTGAAGAACACAAAGCAGCCATTTTCCCCAAAATATTTAAGTCAATGGTTAATTTCATGCAAACCCTATCCCATTTAAAATAATGGAAATCTAATTTATCCTTACGTGCTGCACAAAACTCCTCCAATTAATTATATAAGCTAAAACCCTATTGAAGGATACTACTGACATTTTTTTGATTCCTGCAGTTTTTTCATGAAATTCTGTATTTGAAAAAAATAAAGAAACATTGGTGTCAAAATTGCATCTAAAAAAATAAACCAAAACATAAATTACATTTTTCCAATGCACTCTATCTTCTTTTGATTTCTTTTTTCTTATCATAGTCCCCTGTGAACCGGGTGATTTCATATGCAACAATGGCATAGTATGTGTGCGCTCGTATCTGAGATGTGACGGCATTAATCACTGTATGGACTTCAGTGACGAGTGGGGATGCAATTATGGTGAGTTAAACCCTCTTATCCCTGAGCCATTTTTGTAACAAAGCCACCCACTGTGATTTTTGTTACTGAACATCCGATTCTTATAATACTGGAGATAGGGACGCAAATTGATATTTCGCAATTTTACTGACTCAAAAACATTATTACAGGATTGAGCCCATCAAGCATAGCCAACAACTGCGTGAAAATAGGATTTCACTCAAAATGTTATAATTTCCTCAACTTATTACGTCACAGTGAAGTCATAATGTGAAAAAAAAAAAAAAAAAAATATTTTTATTTAAAATAGGGAATAGTATTGAAAACCGTCTACGTCATTTTCAATTTAATGTCCTCAATAATTTAATTCCTTGTAAAAGGAATCTATACAAATGGAAACTTAGTAATTCTCCAACTTGCGATTTTTGTGATTGTATAGACAATTATGAACATTTTTTCATTAAGTGTTCAAAAAATAAAACCTTTTGGGAGCTTTTTAAAAAATGTATATGTGAAATAGAAAAATGTAATGTGTTTGAGATAAATCTTGATAAAATCATATGTGGATGGCATATTGCAGAACGTGAACATGATCTGGCTAATATTTTGATTATTTTGGCTTGTTATTCAATATACAAGTCCAAAATGAGATATAATATTACAAACAAATTTACACCAATTTCAAATTTATTTATTTCTGAAGTTAAAAAAACTGACGAAATAATATCCAAAACAAGAAGTAAAACAAGATCACTTATAGATCGAGAAAAATGGTTATATTGTAAAACATATTGGAATATTATATAAAGGTATATAAGTATATTTATGAATATGTATTTATGTGTGTATGTGCATGTATGTATGTAGATGTATATGTGCATTTATGTGTATGCGTATATGTATGTATATGTGTGTTTATTTATGCATGTATATGTGTATATATATGTGTATGTATGTGTGTATATGTATGTGTGTATGTATACATATGTATATGTATATATGTATATGTGATATATATATATATATGTGTGTATGTATGTGTATGTATGTGTATGTATATGTGTGTATGTGTGTGTGTGTATATATGTATATGTGTGTATATATATGTGTATGTATATATATGTATATATATGTGTATGTATGTGTGTGTGTATGTGTATGTGTATACATGTGTGTACATGTATGCGTTGTATGGGTGTGTGTATGAATGTACATTGTACATATATATATTTATAAACTGGTCATTGTAAACTTTTACAGAACACAAGTATAACTTATATGAAATACAATGTGTTATCTGTTGCAATTTAATTTATGTAATATTATGTAACACAATGTAAGTTATGTTTCCATCATGAAATGCAAATTAATGTATTTCAATGCTATGTTATGTTTTGCAATTATTGCGATGAAAAAAAAAAAAAAAAAAAACCTGTGAACCGGGTGATTTCATATGCAACAATGGCATAGTATGTGTGCGCTCGTATCTGAGATGTGACGGCATTAATCACTGTATGGACTTCAGTGACGAGTGGGGATGCAATTATGGTGAGTTAACCCTCTTATCCCTGAGCCATTTTTGTAACAAAGCCACCCACTGTGATTTTTGTTACTGAACATCCGATTCTTATAATACTGGAGATAGGGACGCAAATTGATATTTCGCAATTTTACTGACTCAAAAACATTATTACAGGATTGAGCCCATCAAGCATAGCCAACAACTGCGTGAAAATAGGATTTCACTCAAAATGTTATAATTTCCTCAACTTATTACGTCACAGTGAAGTCATAATGTGAATGTCGGTACTTATTTTGATACCAATGGAAAGACGAACCACTATCTGTTGTACCAAATTTCTAGGAAAATCACGGGGTGGCAACCACCGGACAACCACCCTTCTCTTATGTTTTATGTTACAGAAAATGGCCATAGACGATAGTTAAACAATGTACAAAAAGAAATGTGCTGATGATATTGTATTCAATGGTAAATAAGAAGTATACTTAATATTAATAGAATTAGTTTCTGTGTAATTGTTTGATTTTGGACAGGCGAATGCGGTGTGAGTCAGTTCAAGTGCAATAACGGAAGTGCGCAGGGATCCTGCATATCTTCAAACACGGCGTGCGCACAAGATAGAAAATTTTCTATGATGGAGAAGACGAATGACTGTGGTATTTCAATTAGTTCAGCATTTTTATTCAATTAAACTATTTCTTTAACCTACCGGAACAGTAGACAGTTGAGTTTCATTATAGTCTTAAAATTAGTGCCATGTTCATTTATTTTTGTCGCTGTTTCTGACATCCGAGACATGAGGAAAAAGGTTTTTCGAGAATCAAGTATTTTATTTTTGGTAATATTTATATTTTTATGTAATTGGTAATACTCCCTGTAAACCTAGAAGTACAAAGTAAAATAATCGATGCGCTGCGCAGCATTATCGCGCCTTACTACAAAACGCGCTTATACACTCTTAGGCGCAGTCTACATCGCGCGCGATTAAGACAGAACGCATGATGTACGAACAAAACAAATCTCTTACACTGATACACAAAGTACTGGTCATATAAGTCGACAAATACCAGGCATTCTTTGTGAGACTTGTGTGGGAGTTTATTGATTACTTTGTACTTCTTGGTTTACAGATTATAGGTGTTTCCCATTTATGATCACAATTGTAAGATTATCTATTATCCAGGCATTATTTGCACACTATTTTAAAGTAACGATCAAAGTTATTTTATCAGTACATGTCTGAACATCAGCTTTACTAACATTCAAAATGTTGTCGACACATGATATCATTATCATATTTCATTTCATTTCATTTCATTTATTTACCATGATCCAATCAAAATATAAAAAAACCAGACAGTAACGATGGGAGGATGACCAAAGCAGAGCAAAGCTCGAAAAAGTATGGCCACCCTATTAGCTTAAGTTTCGGTGCAAGGACAAGGACAAATAACAAATAAAACTAAGACAACATTAAGTGTATAAACAAGACAAGACACGTGCAGCAGACATATGTTGGCTTAACTATTGGCAATATATATATATATATATATTAAAAAAAAATATACAAGGAATGCTACACAAGGCTAGCATTTGAAGCAAATTTAAAAATTGTAAAGAATGGTAAGTGGTCCGCATCTCAAGTCAAACAATCCGACGCCCAAGCACATATGAAACAGAGCGAGTTGTTGAGCTCAAAATGAGTTGTTTGTGTTTAGACATACTGATACATAATGTACTGAGATGTGTCAGTATGTCTGAACACAGCTAGAATTAACCATATTTTAGATGGACATTATTTTCATGGATAAACATGATGAAATATTTCAATTTTCACAAATTGCAATGGCTCAATCGCAACTTAACGAATCTGAACTGATAAGCAAACAATGGGTCTTTGCCAAAACATTGAAAACGAAAACCCCGATCTACACATCCTTTCGTGAGAATGTAAGAAAATACGGCATTATTTTTTTTTTTTTATGATAATGATTTTACAGCCTGCAAACGAAAGGAGTTCAAATGCTTGGAAAGAGGAGGGTGCATACCTAAAACATACATTTGTGATGGTGATTATGACTGCACGGACAAATCCGACGAACTGATGTGCTGTAAGTGAAAGACCCAATTCACCTTTCTCTCATCATGTAGTATTCCAATAGTCAAAGAGTATTACATAGTTTCTTATCATGGATGATTCAAACAGAATGTCACATCTTCTTTTCATGGATAATTGGTTATCGGGGCCAAATGTCACAATTTGGTTTTCAGAAAATTGGTTCCGAAAATAACTGAACATAGTTACTGATGTGCTGTTTTTTTGTTCAATATTTAACCCTCATCTAAAAATGTATGTGTGTATGCAAAATCGCAAAAATCCCACTATCCGACCGGTGGCCGGCATTTCTTGCTTGCCTTAGTTAATTACGTAATAGTCACGATTTATTGGGAATGTTGGTACTTATCCATGCTATCATATGGTAATGAATTTATAGCTATCGGATGTTTAATACGTTATTCCACGCCTTCGGGTGCGTTGTTAAAATGACTCAGGTATAGGCGGGGTTTAATGCAACAATTAAATTTTGATAAAAGTTAGTATATATGGTTACTGATTGTGGGTTGGGCACTACAAAAGGATGTTAACACTTAAAGGTGTAATAAGAGATTTCACATATCAGGTGTCCCTAAAAATCGAATGTACTGATTTAAAGTGATTTTTGCCCCGATGTAAAGCTTTCCATCAAAAATATCCCCATCTGAAAGGATTAACACTTAGTGACCAAGGGGTTTTCACTCCCGTTAGTGCCGGGGGGGGGGGATTCCATGGGACCCCTCCCCTCAAGGAAACCACTTTCCCAAGGGAATTTATACTACATGTGAAGGGTCATAAGACAATTCCAAATCAGCAATAAAAAATGAAATTTGTTATTTGGGCTGCAAATTAGGGGCAAAACATTGTTTTCAAAACACGCCAAAATTGGGCAAAAAGACGGAAAATTACAGCCTCACACTTACATCAAACTTTTTGAAAACTTATTTTAATATGTTGATATCTACTCTAGAAGAATCAAATTACATATATTTAACACAAAACTATACATGTAGAATTAAAGACGCAAAATGGTCTCAGCATATCACTTTTTACCAAAATGTCAATAATGTTAATTTATACAAATTAGGGTTTTTGAGTTGAGAATATTGATTAGGGTACCTGGAAAATTATAATGCCAGTTGACATGGCAATGTAAAAATATACAATACCATTAACGTTTGATGCTACACCTATCCTTACGATTGCACATGTGGGGAAATTTATGCAGCTTCTACAAATGTAAATACAAATTTCAGCAATTTAACAACCGGGCTGTTTCTCAAATATTCTGACGTCACGCAACGTCATTTAATGAGCAGCCCTCAATCGGCGAAATGTCCTACACAGTTTTCTAAGTGCATTGATTAAATGAAATAGAGAGAGAGAGAACACGATATAAATAGGAAATTAACCCTTTAATTAAAACGTTGACAATACATGAAAAGAGAATGTCGACGGGTTTTCCCCAGATCGCATCACACTAATTAAATTTATACCGTTTCTAAACAGTTGTCGAAGAAGACTGTTCCGATGGTTTTCTTTGCCCAGCATCACGGCTTTCTCCAATTGACGTTTGCATACCAATATCATTCGTATGTGATAACGTCGACGACTGTTTCGATGGGGCAGATGAGACTCCTCAAGCTTGTAAAGAGTACGCGATGGAGGGTAAGTGAGGCTAAATTTCCACGTGCTGTCTAATTTTTGGCGATCCAGAATTGATGTCGACATAAATTGCTTACTCTACAACTTGTCTAAAAAAAATGGTACAATCACAGATTTGTTTTTAGACATATAATAGGGAATTAAATTACTTAAGACCGACATCAGTTTAAAGAATATGAATCACACTACTAAAAAAACTAGTGTAGCAGACGACGTCAGCGCCGAGACAGTATTGGCGTCCGAAATATGGCCCTTTGCCCCGGGCCTTTGCCTAAACGAGGAGTCACAAAATGTTGATAAGTTGTGTCTTTAAATGAAATTTGAAATTAATCATAATGTTTGGACTAGTAACAAACCATTTGGGTGGTAAAGATTCTGTCTTTGGCATTTTGTATAATTTCTGAGGGATTTGGGGAACTGTGCAATTCTTACATCTAGAAAAAAATCAAAATAGGTGTGGGCGTCTTGAAAACATGCAAATCTTCGATGCACTGTAGCTAAAAAAATCAGCCTTCATCATATCACTTTTCATTTTTGTTGAACAGGTATGGTGCTATCTTCCCAAAATCCAGTTTTTATCCCCCAGGCTTGAAAAGCATTAGGGGGATATTGCGATAGCGCTTATGTCCGTATGTATGTGTATGTATGTATGTGTGTGTGTTCCAGTTTGGTTAGGTTTTCGTTTTTCGCATCTCCTTCGAAACGTTTAAGTCCAATTTAAACCAGACTTAGGGGTTAAAGTGCAATAGGGGTTCCCTCATATGTGGATGAGTCAAAGGTCATCGACCAAGGTCAAAGGTCATCTGAGGTTATGTCCCAGACTGTCATCTTGCCAGGAGATTATGCAAGTTTACTTGCAGTAGTTTTGAAATAAACCAGTCGCATAATAGCCGAGAAAATGACGTTTGATGAGAGGTCATTTTGTACACAAGTCTATGGGGAGTTATTTAGTGGTATGATTCAAGTCAACCAAATTTGGCAACCTCACCCTACACTTTCAACATCAACAAAGTACACGTGGAAAATTGTGCTTAGATCGTTTACTTGTTTAAACTGATCATATTCGTTATTTAACTAACAAATGTTTACACTATTCCCTTCTTCAATATATGCAGAAATGTATTTCCTCTACTTCTAATTCTCCAATCAGAAAGCAATGACCGATTTACATTAAAATTTTAACTTTTAACATTTTATGTGAGTAGTATTGTCGTCTGTCATTGCCAATTGTGCTTCTTGGGCAACTCATTTGCGAAATTAATTTTGTTTTCTTCTTCTGTTATTTACAATGATTTGATTGTATTTGCTCCGTTCTATTCCAAAGGGGAATCACAGTGCGAAGAAGACGAGTTTGACTGTGGGAATGGTGAATGTATAAATGACGGTTGGGTTTGTGACGATGAAGGTGATTGTAGCAACAGTCTCGACGAGTCAGTAGAGAACTGTGGCGGTAAGCTTATTGCGTTGAAAACCTTTCTATTTGGTTATGAGTTAACCTAGCTGGTCAAGTTACGGAAACACCCTTTAATAATACGGTATTTTCGTAACCTGACCTGGTTGACCTTCCCTGACCACTATAAATTCCACCACCTTTACAACTTTATTGCATTAAGGTTGTTGAATTCATAATGGACAGGTTACGGAAAACCCCTTTTTATAAAGAAATGTTAGTGGAATCGAGCGTGGCGTGGCCTGTTTAACAGGGATATTGTTTTAGCTACATCATCATACATTGTATGAGTACCATCGTTTTTTGTGGGCCGCCAGCTATAGCTGGCGGGACCACTTAGCAATCCGTTGTGCGTGTGTATGTATGTGTGTGTGTGTGTGTGTGTGTTTGTGTGAATGTGTGTGTCACAAATTGTTAAGTTTTTTTTTAAATTGACCTCAATTGAAAGTTTAACTTCAATTGGAACCAAACTTCTGTCATAGGTGCACAATGGGATTCCTCATATGTTGATGAGGTCAAAGGTCATGTTGAAAGGTCAAAGGTCATGTGAGGTCAAGTTGAAAAATGGGCTAAAAATGTATAATTGATCTAAATTGAAAACTTGAAGGTCATTGGAACCAAACTTTTGTCATAGGTGCACCATGCGATCCCTCGTATGTTGATGAGATCAAATGTCACGTGCCAGGGTCAAAGGTCATGGGGCGGCCCACAGCTTATATTCTTTGAATATAGCGAGCTCGAAAGCCGAGAACCGCGAAATTCTAGTTTTTAACTGTGGCCATTAAAATAATTCATCTGACCTCTCACTGTGAATGGACAGACCTAAAACTTTTAATGCGGTCGCACTTATTTTGAAATATACTATAAAATGCTCTGAATAATAAACAAGAACAATCATTCCCCATCAAGTAGAGCCCAAACCCAGATGAAAATAAGATATTCCTAACTTTTTTAGCGAAGCGCAATGGAAATTGAGTTTTGCTGACATGCTAACTTTGTGACGTCATTCAGACGCAATGCGTGTCATGGTACTCATTTTGGTATAAATAGAACGTGTCTGTGATATTTCTCTGTCATACTAGGCATGTTGGTACTTCTCTCCCGAAGGGGTGGTTGCCATTTTGACATTACCCTGCACCTTATCCATATCCCAGTGGTGGTTTACTTTTGCATGAAAAGAAGCGTAAAATGTTAATTGACAATTAATTTAAATAATTTGGCCAGTAAATTAACTCTAAAATAATTCCTCCAACGTTAATTTGTTCTCTAACAGAAAGAACCACTCGATGCGACGACGGTGAATACCTGTGCGCCAACGGTTGGGAGTGTATATCTGTCAGTTGGCTTTGTGATCTTGAAGGCGATTGTCATGATGGAGACGTACCTAGCGATGAACAAGGCTGCAGTAAGTCAAACCAAGAGAAAGAAAGGGTGTACAGAAAAAAAGGACTTGATTGCACCTGCCATATTGAACACATACCAATGCGGTATCATCGAAACGCCTATTTAATTAGCTGTACTTTACTGCTAAAGATTATCCCATCAGTTAGGTTAGGAGCTATGGTCTTTTCCTAAAGATGAAAAATGGCACAATAGTTCAAGCTACAGACCATGTGACTTTGCTGTATTATTATATATATGCAGTGTTTCAACGGTTTCAAGACCATGTTTTTTTCCTGCTGTGTCTGAATCCGATGGGTGCCATCAGAACACTAAAAACGTATCTAATAAATCTAATAATCACTTGTAAGCTTTGTGACTGTCCAGACAAAACATCCATTGTGACCATATTAAAATATGATCAGTAACCACTGTTATATTAGCCTCCATTTTGTGATTGAAAATATTACTTTTTTTTGACAAAGATTTCTCACGGGAAAGGTACTTTTTTATGTTGAAAATTGAATCTTGAAATCTTGAAAAATCTTGAATAGGGAATTCCCGTAGTGCTATATTGAGATCACACCTGTTGTTTGAACCTGAGTCAACTCGTTTATGCATTGAGATCAAAACAGTTTGCGGAATTCGGGACTTCCCCACGATGTTATAAATGTGAGGTGATGCAATGCAGATGATGTAATTTATGTTAAATCCAATTGGTCAGCTAGTGCAAGGTTATGTTTATACATGATGCTGTGGTAATATCTATTTTAAGACTTGGGAACTTTGTGAAATCATTATATAAAGGAGAGATTGGAAAGGTTTGCCAGTAGCCCTCAGTAACAAGTAGCTAGAAGTTATAGCTAGTTTTAATCTGGAATGAGTGACGGACCTTTACAGTACCTAGTGCCAGGATTTATAAGGATTCCATGTGAGCGAAGTCGCTGTAATATTATTCTACTGTTGTCTTTGAAGCCAAAAGTGCTGGGAATCAAAATAGGATTCCAAATTGTGGACAGATGGAAATCATGGTGAATATCTTGGACTGATATACTGTGGAATATTGGTGTCGTTGAGGAACTTATTCAACCTTGTCGTCTGAACTGCTGGACAAAAGTTATCTTCAGGACTGAGAAGATACCTTTGGAATATTACCTGATTTATAAGCGTGACTTTGCATGCTGTCATTTTGGAGTCTTCGCTGTGAGGACAATATCATCGGGGGTAGGAACTGCAACCCCTTCTGTTGACTGGGACATTTGTGGACTGTAATATTGTTGTGGACATATCAAATTCTTGATCTAATCTGATTAAAGTCATTAAAACAGTGTTATTATATAACATTTAGATCATTTGTGCACAAAGCTCATTTGTTTGTGTTTGAAAGGTATTTCTGACCTTTGATGTCCACAAAACATCATAACACCACCAATACAATAAAGCATCGGATATTTATCTACTTTGGACAGCAGAATGATAAATATGATATAATATTCTAATACATGAGCAATCAATACATTGATTGAGAGCATAAATCTCTTTCAATAAGTTGATGATCAATCAAATCAATTATTCAAAATGGTTCCAAAATGGCTATAATTCATTACTACAGCTAGCTAAAAGCTGTAATGTTATCATATATCAATATAACTCATTCAGAACTGTTTAAATATTATAAGATAATCAGAGTGATCGATTGATATCTGCAAGATTTGTATCAATATGTGCGTCAATATGGTGCAAGTCATTCAACAAAGCTAAGAACGTTTTAGGTAAAGATATTTTTTTGGGTTTGTTATTTGATGACTTATTTCCAAAAATTCCATTAGGACTACCTTAAGTATGTCAAACATCAGGATAGATACCGAATTGGTCAATGGGCACTGTGTGGTTGGTAGAACGACAGAGGGTTTCCGCATGAATGAGCTTGCAATATCAGTGTGGTCAGCGTGTTCGTGTCGCAGTATACGCCAATGCCCATTAAAGTTCCAAACACTGCAAACTTTGGCACTGGGGTTTTACGTCTTTAACACTTAACTGCATAAGGGATTTGCACTTCCGTTGGTGCATAAGGGGAGGGGTCTAAGGACCCGTTCATTATACAGTGTGAGTCAAAAAGGAATAGGACCGTGATGTTATTTTTTTATAAAAAACTTAATTGCAGCTTGATTAAAAAACGTTTCTACATAGGGTTAAAGCGGGGGTAATATGGCACGGGGCATATGGGACCCCCTTGTAACTTTTAACTGGGGATAGTAGGAGTGTTCCTTCTATTTGGTACTTGATAAAGAACTTTCTCATTGGACAACTGAAATTCAGTATTAACGGAGGTTGTAGTGTCCTTAAAGTTATAAGAAATATATTTTCAAATTTAAACAATTGTCAACCCATTTTCTTTTTTATGTCAGTGATGCTTAAAACATCCCCATTTTATCGTGAGCCTCGGTTTGGAGTTGTCTACCATGGCAACATAAGGTACTGCCATTCCCCATGTATCAGTACATGACTCGGATTCCACCGAAATTCATCATTTTAACGATTTGTTATGCCTGTTGCCGAAATAACCCATTTATAGATGTCCACGGATGCTGACTGCTGTGTTATGTGCGAGTAACGTGGGAAGGTTATGGGGTCATGGAAATGTAAAAAATCAAGGTACCGGCCGTCCGTCGTCTCTGATGCTCATGTTGTCGTTCTGAGGGTTCATATATGGAATTTCCTGACATTGCTATAATAACCTGTTTGCAATGTGTACGGTTTGCTTGCGGGAAATGCAAGGCAAAAACGTCTCTGAACCAACGGAGAAGGTCTGCAAGTGAGTTTCAACAATTAAAGTTGTTGTACATCTTGTATGGAGGGGCCATACCTAATACCTTTCCACCAAGATGCCAGTGTAAGTTTTCAGATTTGTTATTTTAGTCATTATTGATTTTGTGCCGACCATGCTAATCTGTTTATGAAACTCGCGAGTTTAAAAATCTCCTTTACATTTCAAGGACCTAGTATTTCCCAGTACCACCATCATATGCAAGCCTCAGCATTCCGTCGGACCAGTGGTAAATGGAGGTCTTTCGACCAAATAGGCATAATAATGGTTAAGAATGGGGAATTTTGGTGGTTCTCTTTTTCTAATGAGCGAAGAACATGTTTGTTTCGAATATGTAAACCTATTTTTATCACGCTCATTAGTTTTTTGATAAAAAAAATCAAGTCACGTCCTATTCTTTTTGACCTCACACTGGATAATCCACTTTTCCTTCCTAAAGGAATTTTTAAAGGAATTTTTTGCTTGATTATATTTTGAAAGGATTCAAGAATATCCCACATAAAGAAATAAAAACTGAAAAAAAAAATGTTTCAAGTAAGAAAACTAGGGGCTAAACATTGATTTTAATTTATGCGTCAAAATGTTCGAAGCAAAAGAACACTAATATCTTTCTGCATTTTCTAAAACGCAACTGATTCACATAGACTTTTTTGCTGATTGTTTTAATTGATGAAGAATGAACATATTTACCAAATTAAGCACAAACATATATGTAATCATGCCATTTTATATTTTTGTCGGTTTTGAACGTTATACTGTAACCTTTACCATAGTGTCCTACAGTAACCCGCTATAATGATGTATATAAAATATTATGGCAAACCAATGGCCTACTAAACTTCAAGAATTTTTGATTATTTATTCGATTTATGTCAACTAGGTGTATGCATTATGAAAATCAGAAGCAACAGTAACTCTATTAGATTTTTTCATTTTGGCACGGGCACGTCCGTTAGTGCATGGGGGGGGGGGGCGCCTAGGACCCATGCTACTTAACGCAAAAACGACGCCATGGATATTGCATTTTTTGGCAACCAAAGCAATCACAACCTAAAGTTAGACCAAATGCAAAAATATAAACAAATATATTGCAGCGTTACAAACGTTCGGCTGAACAAAAAATGGGCCCCTAGGCCCCCCCCATCAGTTTTAAGTGTTAAGAAGGCTTTCTATCACATCATTCATTTGTTTACGCTTTTTTTTCATCAAGGTGTTAAACAACATGACTTCAAGTAAAAAATAGCTTGGAAAACGTTCAAAATTATCGGACTTTGGCACCATACTGCGAAAAACATGCCGCGAATATGTTTTGTGCCAATTGTATAAAGTTCGAGGTGTAACCAAATAATATTTGCGAATGCGTTAACCAACGTCGGCCTGAAAAAAAAGGGCCCAGCCATGCAGTTAAGCGTTAAGGCGTTCTATCTCATTCATTTTTGTACGCTTTTTTCATCAAGGTGTTAAACAAAATGACTTTAAAGCCTATGGGCACATTTTTTGAAGAGCGCCCCCCAATTTTGCAAATTTGATATTTTTTGGCACAGTTACTTGTAATTGTCTAGGAAACTATACTGCCAACGAGAAATCGAACAAATGCGTATTTACCACAAAATACGGCATTGTTGAATTAGAATTGGGATCCCATATTGGGACTTAACGGCAGAGCTGGAAATGCTACGTTTATGTCCTCCATGATGAAATAAGTGCCACCTCGAGCAAATAAACCTCTAACTAACTTGACTTGGTGGCCCATACTATAAAAACAACTACTGGATGAGCGTAGACACGTACATGGGCGCTATTTTTCCCCCGGCTATTTCACCATGGAAGGCCGTTTCCCCAGCAGCCGTTGAATATTATCGGGATCCCCGATTAGAGTAATTATTCTAGACAAAATTCCTTCGTTTGTGACCACTGACATTTTCGAGCTGAAGCAAAACCATTCACGTTATATGTTTTACTATCCGAGTTACCAATGCAACTGTGTAAAATCCGCCTCGCCTTCCAAATTTTTGAAAAAGTGGGGGCGCCCGGGAGCTTCGAAAAAAATGTGCTACTGCTTGCTTTAAGTAAAAAATATCTTGGAAAACTTTCAAAATTATCGGACTTTGCACAATAATAATCGAAAAACATGCCGAGATATTTTTTGTGCCAAGGGTATAAAAGTTCGAGGTGTAAACCAAATATATTGCATCGTTAACAAACGTCGGCTGAAAAAAAATGGGCCCCAAGCCATGCAGTTACGTGTTAATGCTTCTATCTCATTCATTTTTCCGCTTTTTTTCATCAAGGTGTTAAACAACATGACTTAAAGCCATATTGCACTTTTTTTTGAAGAGCGCCCCAATTTTCAAAATTTGATATTTTTGCACAGTTACGTTGGTAATTGTCTAGGAAACTTATACCTGCGAACGAGACTCTAAAAAATGCGTATTTATCATCAAATACGCGATTTTTGTAATTGAATGGGGATCCCAGATTGGACTTAAGGCAGATCTGGAAATGCTAATCGTTATTCCGTCCCGGATGGAATGTGCCACCTCGAAGAAAATAACCTCTAACTTGACTTCGCCGCACTATTAAAACAACTAATGGATGAGCGAGACACGTACATGGCGCCTATTTTCCCGCTATTTCAATTGGAAGGCCGTTTCACAGCACCGTGAATTTTATCGGGTCCCCGATAATATTTATCTAGTACAACATTCCTTCGTTGGACACTAGACCTTTTCGAGCTTAACATTCACAGGTATAGGTTTACTATCCATTTACCAATGCAACTGTTGTAAAAATCTCCAAATTTTTGAAATTGGGGGCGCCCTTCAAAAAATGTGCTATATTGCTTTACGTACAAACTATCTTGGGAAAACTTTCAAAATTATCGGACTTTGGACAAATACATATCGAAAAACATGCCGAATCTTTTTGTGCCACTGTATAAGTGCGAGGTGTCGCTGCATGTAATGCCTATTGCCATTTAGAGGGTGCATATACTCCATTATTTAGCGTGATTAGCGTACCCTCTGATTTCCACAAAAAGTTTTTTAATTCTACCATAAAAAAACACAGTTTGCTTCCCACTTTACTTGATGGGGCGAATGTGCACGTGACGGTATTAAATTAATCTGTTTTGTGTTAGCATTTAATCACTTTAGATTTGAATTTCATTATAGGAATCTAAACTCTGAATTTAAGCCTACTAAATCCCAGGGTTAATGTTTAAATCACCTGAAATATAGAGTGTATCACATGTATCGAACCAATAAACAAATGCTATTTAGGGCAATCTTGAATTTGTTCGGACCTGAAAGAAGTTTCGGCCGATGCTGGGAAATCCCATATGAATCCCCTCCCTCGGTCACGTAAATGGCTGATTCAGAGATTTTGCAAAGAAGGTGCACTCAATTCAACAACTCGTGTGTTTTTTTATTTTGCCGTATACATAATGCTTGTCCATATAGTAATCAATGTGTGAAAAAACCTAAGCTCAAAATCATTCAGAACTTTGTTACACATTTCTGGAGCCGGAATTTTTGTTAAAACACGGCATTCCTATGACACTGTTATACTGTGCAATTTTAAATGATTATGCATGCAAACGAAAAATCGATCACCTCTAATTTTGGAAATGAAGCATTTAGCCGACTAGCTTAGATAGGTGATTATTTTTAATACTACACACACAGACACACACACACACTGCGCGCGCGCACACACACACACACCCACAAAATATATTCGAAATCTCGGAGGCGGCTTGAAACCCTCTCGTCATACCGAGGGGGGGTGGTTACACCCCTTCAGTGTTTTTCCCCGCTTGCTAAACCCCCTTTTTGGTGCTAAATTATTAATGTAATTGTCAATTGACATGTCCGCTCCTTTTAATCCAAAAACAAAACATTCCACGGGGTATAGGTCAAGATAAGGGTTGATCCCAAAGTGGATCGATAGGGGGGTGGAACCACCCCCCCCTCGGAAGAGAAGTGAGTACAAACATGCCTAACACACACAGAAACACACATACACTTGATTTTGGTACCAATTCGATGCTATGGGGGCTCCTCCTCTTTCATTTGATACCAAAATGATACCCAACATGCCTAGCATTACGTCACAATGGAGTCATAAAGGTTCGTGAGTCAGCAGCAAAACTGCCTTTCCATAGAACAACGCAGTGAGAAATTCAATTTTCGCCAAAAAGGTAGGAAAATCAGATTTTCATGCGGTTTTTGACTTACCGTGATGGGAAATGACTAGTTTTATATAACAGAAATCATTTTAGAGTATAATAGGGTGTTTGAGTCGCTAAAATGCGAGAAATATCAATTTCCACCTATATTCAGTATTTCGTCTTTCCTCAACATTGACGTCATGGTGACGTCAGAATGGGATGTTTTTGTTAGTCTTTTCTGGTACAATGGAAAGAAGAAAGTCTCTAAGCTATCCTTGGTACCAATTACAGGAAAATCGGCGTGTTCAGTAGAACGAAATCACATGGGGGGTGGTAACCACCCCCCCCCCCCCCTTCGGGCGTGTTGTTACAAGAAATGGCCCAGGTAGCGAGGGTTATTTAAATGTGTGAGTGGACATTTTCGGCTTCTTTTATTACGTTATCTTAATATTATTAGGTTGTAGGACGACCGATATGATGGACAAAGACATTCAGTTTATTCATCCTGTGATGGGCATCTGTCTCAAAATCACGAATATTAGTACTCCCAGTTACATGTTTATTCCGCTTCATCTAGTTTCATTCGGTAAGGATGTAGTGAGGATTGCATGTTTTTATAGTCTGATATTTTATTCGTGTCATGTCTGTCACATATTAGATTCAAATAAGTGAGAGAGTCTTTGCATATTTTCAATGGGGTGGTGTTGAGGTGCGGGTTTAATCCCTTTCCATGTGGAGACTTGGTAGGCCTTTGTCCTAGTACAAACATATTGGGCAGTTATGCACAGGAAAACTGGAGGAAACTGATGATCAGTTCTGACATGTTGTTAAGCAGTTTAATGAATGAAAAAAGCATGTACCCCATGGGACAAGAGGAAGAAAGAAGCAGATGTTTGCATAAGGACATTGGTTACCCATTCGCGCGAAGAACTGATTCTTGCGCAGTTAGGAGTCTAATTATCACCTGTCAAATATGGGTAGGTAAATTGCAAAACGTTGCACATTTGATATGAGATTAAAATACAAATCATACAATTTCTTTTCCTAACTATCAGTGACGAAATGTACATCATGCGGCTATTGACTCGAGCAAATATAGCACTGTTGATATCCAGTAAATCGCTCGGTATGCAGAGGATAAAGCACGTGTATCGGAAGTAGCAGAGCCATTTGTATACCAACACAGGTGAAACAGATTTCAGGTGCGCATCACCCTGCCGATATTTACAATCTGAGCTATTTTTTCATTGACGCAAAAGCACAAGATACTTACCCTCTTTCACAAATAAATAACCCTTAGACCTCTTTTGCGTAACTTGGGGCTTCTATGGTGAAAGTTTCTAACATCTTTTCAGACTGACTGAAGTCACGTTATAGAATATTCGCTGCTTCTGTTTCGGTATTGCGTTCGATGTTGTAAATATGGTACAGGGAATAAAGATGGCAGCGTTCACGTTTGTGTACAGCCGTGTACATTTGTACACGGCTGTTGAAATATACATTTTGTTGCCTAGATCTTGCTCTTTCATTAACACCTCGCTTGTAAAAAAGCGTGCAAAAATGGCTGAGATAGAGTGCCCCCCCCAAAAAAAAACCAAAAGTTGCATTTTTTTTTTCAACGGCCACAGTGTGGTACAACGCAATAATACGTGTGTATTGATTGTACACAAAGAGTTTTTTCCCGACTGAATGAGAAAGAAAGCCTACTTGCAATATTGATTGTGATCCGCGTGTTCTTGTCCCAGTACACTGCAGTGGCCATTGAATGAGCAAGACCCTAGAGAGTAAAATGTATATTTCGAAAACTTAAAATGGTAGAACTTTGGCACAATACTGATCGAAAAACCTGCCGAGATACTTTTTGTGCCAACTGTATGTTAATGTACATTGATGTGACTACCATAAACTGTTTTTACCTGTGGCCATTAAAATAAATCCTCTTACCTCTCACGGTGAATGGAAAGACCTAAAATCTTTAATAAGGTCTCACTCAATTTTAAATCTACCATACATGCATATGGTCGAGGACATGACTTTATTTGAAGTCGATGTGTAGGTACTGACATGATGTTGGCGATGGGATGAGTGTAAAAGGAGAATGACTGTGGGCCGATAACAGAACCTTGTGGGAGGCCAAAATTTAGCGTTTGCAAATCAGTTCACCAGTAGGTTTCACCCGGTTTGTTCGGTTACTCAGTATGAATTAAACCATTCACGAATATTACCACGAATACCAAAAATACTAGTCAACCCGTTTAAAAGAACATCATGATCAATGGTGTCAAGGGCTGCCGACAGGTCAAGCAACACCAGAAAGACAGCCTGCTGATTGTCAATAGAATTCATAATGTCACTCTTTACCTTCATTCAACAAGGCCGTCTCCGTGCTGTGGCCCGGCCTGTGCAAGGGTTTCACAAGCGAAACCATTTCACATTGGCTAATCATTGTATTCAAATGCCTTACAACATCCATTAAGTTCTTATTTAGACTCGTACTGAAAGTAGCGAATCTGACAAGTCGTACTGTTGTTACTCTGTGTTTGACTAAATTAAATGGCGGCCTCCAGTGTCCGCACTTGTTTTTTTTTCTTCAAAAATTAACGAAAGAATCAGTGCATCTTTAAAGGTGCAACGAGAGATTTCAAATAACAGGTGTCCCTAAAAATGTGAAAATTCTGATTTTTGTACCAGTGTAAAGCTCTCTATCAAAAATATTCCCATCTGAAAGGATTAAGCTGGGAACTGTTTCTTTGGCACAAAAATTGTGAGATATCTATATAATTTCCTATAGGAGCAAATACGAAATTCAGCCTATGTTTTCTATTGAAATATAAGCATATACAAATCACCTTTTGTTTTCATTTTATGTTATATCTGTAGGCAAATAAAAGGTAGGGAATCTATTGAGTATCTAATCTTTATGAAATCATCACATATCACAGAAAAAATGGATGACTTGAAATCTCTCGTTAGACCTTTAAAGGTGCACAATGGCATAAAAAAGTAAATGGACCCTTACTGAAATCACTTCCACAAATTTGAAAACAATATTTGGTGTTTACATTTAAAAAAAGGAAAGTAACTAATATTGTTTCCCTTGTAAGCATCACTTCTCAGCCAAGGATGCTGACATTACTGCCAGTATTTTTATCAAACTTGAAAAGCATGCATCCATCAGCTCACAGACCATTTCAATTTTATATGTGCTAATCCTGGCTAATCCGCCTTTGCACTTGTTAGATCAATATCTTACTACGAGCCTGAAGTAGAATGTCTGAATCCCAGTCTTAATAATTTTGAATTGTGTCACAAAACTTGATGGATGCACTGTAAGTTATAGCAGGGATGTCACACACCTCTGCTTTTCCATGGCAGGAATTGCCATCTACTGCCACCACCTCTTGCTGTTTTTAATGTTTTACAGAATGTAAACATCCATTTTGTTTTCAAATTTGTGGAAGTGATTTCTTTAAGGGTCCATTTCATTATATCTGACTATTTTTATGCCATTGTGTCACTTTAAATAGATTTTTTTCCAGGTTCAGGTTTCAGGTTTCATTTCATCTCATTGCACAGGTACAATATACACATCGTAACATAATTACAATGATAATCGTATTGAAAAACGGAATGAAAAAAAGTGATGTCAACACTTTTATTTTCCGTGGCAGGAATTGCCACCAACTGCCACCACCTCTTGCTGTAAACATACATTTTTTTTCAAGTATATATATATAAATATAATTTGCAAGAGATGTGGATGCCAGGGAAAACGCAAAAGCTTCTATATAGTGGCACCCATTCCTTTGCTATTTTAACAGGCCAAATTTAATGATAAGGTTTGATTAACAAAGATTTACCTGCATGTATTTGAAAAATTGAAAAATAAATGCGGTTGCATTTCGTTTAAATTGCAGCGAACAGAAGGAGACGCAAACGCCAAATAGAAGGTAATGTAAATATGTACGATTAATTATCTTCTAATATATATTATCGTATAGATATAGCAACTGAAAGTGGAATGGGAGAAGCTAGGGAAAGAAAGAAAAGACGAATATAGAGGAAAAGAGAGAAAGAGCTAGACAAACAGAAGGAGAACAGAGGAGAAGCAAACATACAGACAGAAAGATGATGAAATTACTTCTTTTCAGCACATAAAGGGATAGTTACTTTTTCGTATTATATAATTCATTTTGTTTCATGCATTTGAAGATGCATAAGCAGAAAATATTTCTGGCAAAAGGGTTTTCTAATTTATATTTTTAAAATCACTCCCGTTGGTGCCTAAGGGGAGTGGTTTCTAGGGACCCAAGCTAAGTATCTCATTAACGGACAAGAAATTTTAGTATTTTTTTGTGGAAAGTAGAGCATCGATGAGCTAGACAATTACAAAAAATACGAGTTCAAAAATCTTTTTCACGAGCGAGAAATCGCCGAAAAAACAAATCTTGGGTAGCATGGACCCCCCCCCCTTCCCTTAGGCAACTTGCCAATGCTGCCCAAGGGTAGATGTTTTGGGCCGGTATGGCAGGAGATATGGTCCTCCGGGCTCACAGTCCGGAACAATGGTGAACAATAGGCCAATCGATTCAGTTGACTCTTCACGCAACATTAGTTTCACGCTTTTTTCCGTTATCGTCTATGGAGCCCGGACTATGATACCTGCCGGACTATGATTACTTTCACACCGGCTTACGCTTAATAAACAGTTGTGGTGATATTTTGGCATTTGGAAGTCGCAATATTCTTTGTATAAATGTTACAATCTAGGATAGCGTCCAAGTATGGCTACGATAAAGGTAAGGCAAAAACTGAGGGCGCTATATAAATGTCCGTCCGGCAAAGCCTCTTTTAATACAGCTACTCACCAAAACGAAACAAAATATATAGCAGTACAGACACAAACCACAAACCAAGTTAAGCGCTTTATGTGGTGTTGAATTAACTGAATTTTTGCACTTTTCGCAAATCACGGAGCGGACCCCTGCCTTGTTTAGGGGGAAATTGTTCCTAGATCTAAACAAGAAAAATAACGCTACCTCCTTTTTTGCGGTAATCGTAAGGTTGGTAGTCAATTTCCTCTAGGGACATACGACCTCATCCTCGTCCATTGTTCATACATGCAAATTTCAGAATTAACCCTTGCAGTGGAGTTGATTCTTCAGCTCCAACGGTTTTGAAATATGAAAATATCGCTTTATAATTATAAAACATACAGGATTTTTTTCGTCAAGATTTCGTGTTTACGTGTTAAACCAGTGGCGACGTCTAAAATTGGTATTTCTTGGCCACCTTCGTCTTGTTTTTCCATGGATATCCCTAACGGCCCAGTGCACTTTTGAGTTGAAAAAAATACGGAGTAACCACTGCCCTGGGTAAGGGGGAAAATGGGCCTATATCTAACAAGCAAAAATAACGTTAGCTTTTGTTTTTCCGGTGATCGTCAGATTTTCCTCAAGGGACGTTAGGGATATGTTCACGCTGATTTCAAATTTATTAGACTATGGTAATTATTTTAGAATATTTTGTTATTCTGTCTGTCCAAAATTTATCAGTCATTTACATTGTGATGTAGGCTGCAGAGAGGATAATGACTCTATGAAGTTATAAGAATAACGACTCCAAAAAAGTAAACGCCAGATGTCTACTACCCCCCCTAAGTACCAACCCTTGTCCTTATGCAGCGAAAACATAAAATCATATCAATAGTCTGTTTTTTTTCTACAAAATTAGACACCTTTCTGCCCATTGTGATCAATATAGCCAAAAACAATGGGGGGGGGGTTCCCAATTTTACGAAAAGGTGTCACATTTTCAAAGTTGCACCTAGACATTATATTACAATACACAAACCATGCATATATTGTGACACACCCGTCACGGGAAGAATGCCCATCTGTCCTGAATGGCAATCACAATTAGCTATATGGCTCTAGCTTTCTGCAACTTTTAAAAGCGGAGAAATCTTTATAATGGGCTATTGTTGTTGGCAATAGGCATCGCGCTAGTGGGCAAGAAGGGTATCAAAATTTAAGAGGAAGAAACGAAATATTGATATGATTTTAGATTTCGCTGACAAAGACCAATGGTTGTAACCGATAGGGTATTTAGACATGGCTGCGTTACTTTTTGGGGGTCTTCATATGTAAACTAATCAACCCATTTTTTTCAAGAACTTTATTCTTCTACAGCAGAGGAAAGGTCATCTTTACGGAGAAGAAGACTCATATCTTCAGAGGATAGAAGGTTCATCATCAGATTTTGTCGGAGATACAAGCCAGTCTGTATCACGAAGATCATGGTTTAAGGAATACAGCTGCGCAGCAAAATTTTGAATGTAATGGACGGCTTACGTGCGCCGATGCAAAAACAGAATTTCCAGAAACGTGTTCTTCGGGTAAGTGAAGCAAATACAAACAAATACCATATGATCACAAATAGAAAACGTGATTCTTCAGTGCCGCAAATGGTGCCGTAAGGAAGAGGGGGTCTAGACCAAGATTACAAAGGGGTCAAAATTGATCCAATCGTGAAAACGTGATTCTTCAGTGCCGCAAATGGTGCCGTAAGGATGAGGGGGTCTAGATCAAGATTAAACAGGGGTCAAATGTTTAAATTGATCCAATCATGTTGAGAAGTACACCCCGTTATTTGTCTTGCCGTAAGGAGTATTAAAAAGTAGAGTCTGTACTATCTACGACTTAAAGTTTAGGAGTTACTGGTTTAAAACAGCAAAAAATAATAAAAAAGGGTCATTTTAAGTTGTACAGGGGTCAAATTTTAAAGTTGATTTGATTTCGATACAAAATAGTGCAAATTATTGGAGGATCTCGTAGATTTAACCCTCGTCTACCGCAAGGAGGGTTTACCAACCCCCCTTCAGGATTTTTTCCCGGCCCTTGCCAACCCAAAAACCCCTTTTTGGTGCCAAATATTGAATATAATTGGTCAATTGACATTTCAGCTCATTTTCATCCAAAATAACAAAACAGCCACCGGCGGTGTGGGTAAATTCACAGGGTACGTCCCAAAGGCACTGGGTTTTGGTACCAATAAAATAGCTATGGTCCTCATCTTTCCATTGATACAAAATGAGTACCAAACGTGGCTAGCATTACGCGCACAAGGACGTCATAAAAGTTCGCCCATGTCAGCAAAATTGTCAATATTCCATACACCCACATAGGGCAAAATTCAAATATTTTCAAAAAAATGTTAGGAATATCCGCTTTCCATGCTGGTTTCGGCTCTAATTGATGAGAAATGACTAGTTTTATATTTTGTGCTATAATAATGCTTTTGTTGAGTCGCAAAAATGGGAAAAAACAATTTTCCACCCTATATTCAGTATTCATACTTTTTTTTGATGCTTTTATTTATTACCTTTATTGCAAAAAAAAAGAAACATTCAAAACCGATGTGTGAGTGCAAAAGGGTGACCTCCTAACAAGCACGCAGTAACAAAGCGGGGACACTAGCCACACATCAAAATAAAATGAACAAAGGATTTTAGGTACAAGTAAAGACATAAATGATAAAAAAACAGGAAAATACATTATAAAATTTCATAAAAGACATTGAAAAAGTACATAAAATAGCATTTATAAAGAACAGATAATTGCACAAGACGAACAAGCCCGTACTAATACGTAACCGACTGTATGAATTGTTAGCTAGGTAGTGGTACATAAGCAAGATTTTAACATGGGAAAATGTATGAAGATTTCTGAGATGGGAGGGTGAGGGCGTTCCAGACTGGTAAATACGGTTGAAGAAGTCTGCCGAAAGATGTTAGTACGGCATCTAATTGGAATGCTTAGTGGGAGCCGTTTGTGGATCCTCAAATTGCTGATGCTCAGAGTTTACAAAATTAATTTTGTCATGGAAACTGATGAAACGTCATACTTTGAAGACTTTAAACAAGAAGAGTATATCTGTAAATTTACGGCGATTATCAAGGCTGAAGAGATGAGCTCTTTTAGACGATCCTCATATGGGGCAGAACTTCTCAGGATTAATTTAGTGGCGTGTCTCTGAACTTTTTCAATGGAAAAGGTATCTTTTCTTGGGGTTCCAGTTTCTGACCACTATTCTCAAAAGGGTTGACCTATGAACCAAATAGAGACTAGAGAAATTTTTGGGTGAATGGATCATAAATATATGACAAGGTGTGTTCGAATGCAAAAACATACCAATTGCGGTTAGCCTTGCAAATCATATGGATTTATATGAGGTTCAATTCATATTACCTCGTAACTAAGTTCAGATCATTCTGTGATTATCAAACCATATGCAAAATGGATCACCAAGACTTGTATTTAAAAGGTCAACAACATGATGAGTTCCGGGTTTTGAATGTAAAATAACCACGTTTTGCCATCTTATTTTAAAATCAATGTCCCCCATTTAAAACTCAATTTTGTAAAACGAGCATTAAGGTCTTTTTGAAGAGACGAAAGTTGTCACAAATGGTGGATCGTGGAATCATGGTATGGAAAATTGTGAATATCAGTCAAAAAAGACCAATTCGTGCCAGATGATGAAAACACAGGAGGGACCATATCATTAATAAAAACTACAAAGAGTAACAGGGGGCCACCAGTTGGAACCCGTGGGACCGCCAGGAGTTGACTGGGCAAGCCACTCAGAATCAGCCCATTAATGACCAACCCTCTGCAGTCGAACCTCCAGATAATCAATGAAAACCGGGCAAGAGTGTGCCACGATCCGGCACATCTGAGCTTTATCACTATCATTCGATGATGACCGAGTCAAATGCATATTGAGAGTCCATATACCACATCAGTGTCACACCACTCCCGGTCATAGTTAGAATAAGGTTGTGAGTGAAATCAACTAGTTGTCGTAATGCACGAACGATTGGGCATAAAACCATGTCTGGCAATCGGGATGATAGTTCCAAAAATGGGAAGAACTTTCGTGTTGGATTCCACACGCTTGAGTACTTTGGAGACCAGACTAAGCAGAGAAATCGGACAGTAATTGTCACATTTTTCGACCAACAGGAGTGACCTTCGCCACGCTTCCAGCAGAGAGGGAACTTTACCTTGAAGAAGAGAAGCATTGAAAATTACTGTGAGAGCGGGTGAGATCTCTAGCGCACACTCACGGGTAATTACGGGAATACCATACGTCCCACTGCCTCTGCCTGGGTCCCACAGTACTCAGACGTCAAAACATCGAGGAGGGTAAAAGGTGAGAAACTAAGGTTATTTATTTGTAATGAACATGGGAATTAGAATCAAGCTATCATATGAAGATTTATATCCTCACATGTCCGCCATAATGGGAATGTTGGTTACCTTATTTGATTACCAATGCAAGGAAGAAGAAACTCTCAGTACCCTGTGGTGACCAAATTAAGGACATCGGAATGTTCAGTAACGAAACGGAAAATAACAGGGGGGTGGCTAACACTTACCCCCCCCCCCCCCCCGGAGTTGTGTCTGCCACAAATGGCTTAGGTAGGACGAGGTTAAACTAAGGAATACTGTTCGACTTCTTCAATGCTTCTTAGTCCCAAAGTAAGGTCCCCAAAGGCTTTGACCTTTTTAAAGAAGGTAATAAAAGATAAAAGATGGACCGTTAAATTATAACTACTTAAGTTGTAACTGGCAATGACTGGGACCAGTTTTGCTAAATGGTCTATGAAACCAACTGGCACGAAAAGGTCATTTCATTGTGGACCGCATGTTTGGCCCATTGCGAAAATCGTCAGTTTTATTTATCACCACGTATGTCTTGAATCTTATACGACTCAATGGTCAATTTTACTTAAGATAACAATGTTATTATCCTGCCTTGTGTGATCGAAATTAAAGGCCTCTTTTTACCTTATGCTGCAGCACAGGACTACGATACACTCACAAAATAGTCATGGTTGCAAAACATTTTAAATAACGTTTACCAGACTTCCATACGTGAACAACAAACTGGAGTGAATATAAAGGACGTCGGGACTATACCAAGAAAGCAAAAAAAAAGACTTGTGGTATTGGGAAAACAACTACATTGGCCACAAACAGGACTCGGCTATTACGTTCTGTTTAAAATATCCATTGCTTTGGTTAATTCTCATTAATTTGTACGGATCATGGCGGTCAAGAGATGCTCCATGGTGTTTACGTTATAAATGGATCGGTTGAAGGTGAAATATATCAACAATATTTTTTACGTAGTGTCGTCGTAAGCATTGATTGGAAAGCCCATTCAATTTAGCTCAAAATAACTGAGAACCTACGCAAAAGTTGGCTCAGGTAGGTGTAGAATTATAGTACGCCGTACTCAAACGTGCGGCACAAACGGTAAAGAATAGGGCACTATGGAGCCCGGACTGTGGCTCACTGCGGACTTAACTATATCCGGCTTCCAACGGTCTGAACCTGGCTTATGGTCTGATCATTAGAAATGGCAAGGGTTTCGTATTCAACAATAACTATAAAATCAAATCAAGTGAGTTCCAAACTTGACTAGAGTAAGGATATGTGAAGTTTAAAGGAAGATATAATTGGTTTAATGTTTTCTTTCTTCTTTTTAATCCCTAATTTTCCCATTAAATAATTGGCAAAACTGCTTTTAAAATGTTTTCTTTCCATTTTTTAAATCCCTTCGACCAAGGATCAAGTGTAGAAAGTGTGTCATCCATGTCGGATGACTCGATTCAGAAACAAGTTGAAAGTGAAAGTATGTATCTATACCCTATAGTTTCTCTCTTCCAATAAGATGCTAAGTACGTGTCGTAAAGATTTGCACGATCATTCTTTTTGGACTCTCAAAATAATAACCGCGGATCGACGCAAAACTGCACAGAGCTGTAGGTGGAAAAGCCCAAGAGCATAGTTACATTTTGACAATTGAAACATTACAACGGTGTCATTACACAACCAATTTATAATCTTAGTCATCCACATACGACCGGGTGCGCTGTTTTCTCGATTTTGAAACAGCACTGAGAAGAACACCCGCTTGTCTTGTCTGAGAATATCCGACTTCATTTTCCTTTCCTGGAGCATGACATAGCACAGCATAGTCATTGCCCGAATCTACTCCCCAAAAGACTGTTGTTTTTATTATTCCCTTATCTTTTGAATGTTTGCCAAACTGTGCTGTTTCATTTCCCATTTGTGATCTTCACTGGCCAGTGTATTTTTAATATCCTTCCCAATACCTTGTGTAAAAATTTGTCCAGCTTCTCTTCGTTACATTGGGTCATTTTGAATGTTTTATATCCATACAATAAAACACCTATCACTTTTGACTTGGAAATTTTGAATTTGATTTATCTGGGTAATTGTCCATTTCTACATATCTGTGATAGCTTGTAAATGTCACCCCCAGCTTTTCCTATTCTTTGTCTCATATCCTCTCCTGCACCACCAGATTTGCTGTTTTTCGCAGTAAGTAATCAAAGACTTTGAAATTGGTTGTGTAAATTATCGTGTTTTATATTTCAGAACTGTTTAAAACGCCTGGCGTCCTTCATTTACAGCTAACACATCCATTCATTTGTCCCAAGTCAAATTGCGCCCTCTCTCTAATTGCTTCGATGCAGCCATGCATGAAATATAGTCCATTAAATTGATACCAAAAGAGAGCAGAGGAAGTATTGTAATCATCCTTATAAAATATATCCTATAAATTGGTGCATTACGGCACAACATATAATTTTAAAAGTGTATTATTATTATTAACATGTTTTCTCATTTTGTTTAGATGGAGGACGACGCAAACGCCAAGTAGACGGCAATGCATGATTTACTTGATATGAAACTCAAATCAATAAATCTAATTAATTACCCAACACATATATGTTCATATTTGACCATTATATTTTATGTCTGTTATATTTTTTCGGAAAAATACATTAAAACGCACTTAAATTAAGACTTAATAATAAAACAAACATAAACCGTTATCAAACAAAGCAAATTACCATATTCTGTAATCATATCTGGTGTATAGGATTAATCCCGATTGCCTGAGTCATATTCCCTAATTGTCCCACATCTAATATCAGCATTGTAAATGAAAGGAAAGAACATAACACTAACAATGATTCACATCCCTGTATATAAATAATCTGTCATGAAGATGTTTCTCTTTCCATATTTTTATTTTGTTCAAAGGAGAATGGGACTACTGCGACATTCCTACAGAGTATAAGAGGAGAACATGTCATGAAGGTATTTCAGCTGATTTAATTCAATTACGTGTGATCTTTGAGAAAAATTTCGTCGTAACTGAAGTACATTTTGGCAACCAGAGATCGTAGAGGTTTTCACTTTGTTGTACATGCAAAACGCCATAACCGTTGGATTTAAAAGTTAGGCCTTCCGAATTTTAACATCGTCCAACGGTAACGTTTGGCGGTTGGCTGCATATTGTCTATGTACAAATCCATAAGATGACTGCTTTTACAGTATAGGGGTTCAGATGTCGTGCACGAGTCGTGTACGTGTACGTGTACTTGGAATATGGATTTACTTTGTTCATTATTCGATCGAACAAACGATTCTCACGTTTCGCTTTCAAGTACACTCACGGCATGCGGCACAAACCTCCCTGCCACAAAGAATACCTTCAACAGCTCTACCCGGGCACGGACAATCAATTGTAGAATTGGATTTAGTATTGACAAGTATTACCGCAAACTGTAACTATTATGACTTTTGATAACTTGATCTAAGTAGTGCACCAAAGTCATGTGACTGTGTGACGCCATCTTCATTTAACGAAGGGAAAATCTGCCCACAATCAGAGCAATTCATGCGACATTTAGGTGTTGTCCATTAAAATACGCAATGATGTCATCAGTTCGCTTCGTATAGAATTCATACCTAAACTTAAAGGCTGACTCAGAGATTTCCCGAGGATGGCGCCCTCAATTTTCAAACAAATCATGTTTTTTGCATAAACATAATGCTTGTCCATATACTAATCACTGTGTGAAATAGCTAAGCTCAATAGAAAATCACAACTTTGTTATAAAATTCCGGATCCGGATTTTTTGTTATACACAGTATCCTATGGCAAGTAATACTGTACATAAATGTTTACTGCATCAAAACGAAAAATCCGATTTATCTCAAACTTTGGAATTTTGCATTTTAGGTTACTATCTTTAGTTCTAGTTGACCATTTTTAATTATTTCACAAAAATATATTTCAAAATCTCTGAGTCAGCCTTTAATTAACTTACCCAATGCAACTGGAACAGCGCACAACACAGCGATAAATGATAACAAGAAACACGGTTACAACAACAAGTGCTTTGTTTATTTCCCCTTTCATTTTTTGTTTTGTTTTGTTTTTTTGTTTATATCTGTAAGATATTGAGTTTGAAGGCGTCCGTTTGGAAAATTATAGACTAGAAATATTACATAATGGACAATGGGGGACGGTCAGTGATTCCGATTGGGATATGAACGATGCAAACGTAGTTTGTCAAATGCTAAATATGGGAACGGCTTTGGAGGCGTTGACTAATGGTGAATTGAACAATGGCGAAATGATTAACTTTGGTTCGTCAAGTGGCCCTGTGTGGATAAAGAACATAAACTGCAATGGTGAAGAGACTACCCTGCTGGACTGTGTCTATACGGCGGAAGAAGAAGTGAACGATCATAGTCAAGATGTCGGTGCTGTATGTTCTGAAGGGCCAGGTAGTAAAAATAAATAATCTGCCTAAAATGTTTATACACGTGTATTTTTGTTCATTTGTAAAAATTTCATATGATATGTGCAGCTGCTTATGTATCTCCCTTAATTAACCCCTCGACAGACTTCGCCCCTCCTGAAAACCCGATTCCCCAATGTCCGTATATATATATATGTTTTTGTTATTTTGGTTAGGGGTGGCTTCAAAACTCAACCACCGGTTGCTTGTCGGTTTCGCCCGGTTCTTTCATGTTCGATCAGGTTTCCGTTGTCCCAAACAATAAAACATGGTTCAACCGCAATGAACCGCAAGTCAACCGACGGTTGAGTTTTGAAGCCGCCCTTTATCTTTGAGATTTTAAGGCAAACAAATCATTGTGTCGGTTGAGAACGTGAAACTTGCGGTAATGCAATGCAATGGCGGCGCCAGGGGGTGACGGGCGCCCCCCCCCCCCGAAAAAAAAAAAAAAAAAAAAGGAAAAAAAGAGGTTTTACGCAATAAATTGCGCACAAAACAGGATTTTTTAACCAAAATGAGTTCATTTTGTACTTTTTCGCCCCCTCCCCCATGTTTCGCCCCTCCTATAATTTACCCTGGCGCCGCCCCTGATGAAATGTAAAAGAGAAAATTCCTGGCGCGTATCGATACAATATGGGTGTAGCTCTTATAAATTCTAGATGAGTTTTATTCAAATTCCATTTTTGTTCTGCTTCTGTTTCTATCGCACAGCCAGGCGAAAAAGGAGTAACAAAGCTAAAACTGAATATCGATGAAAAGGGTAAGACTTCGAGTTCAGTTTCATATTGCAGTATAGTGTTTTTACGGTAAAAAAGTAAATAGTGCACAGTTGAGATTTGGTCAGATGGTAAATCTTTTAGGTAAACACATAACATGCATAATGGTAGGCAATTCACAACCGAAATACTTAACATATTTGTCTTTATCATGATGGAATTGTGCTTGATGGCGGCAGATGATCTAGTTAATTGCTCTTCTAGCGGAACTTGACAGCAGCACCATCGAGCTCTTTTCCAAGATGTTCCGAGCAGTGGATCGTTATAAGTGACAAAGAGCTGTGTTGCTCAAGCCACGGTTCATTGTTTCCTTTTCCATTTTTCTTGCGAATTGATGGCATAATTTACTTATCGAAATCATCAAGTGCGCACTTTCCATGACGGACGTGAGGCACACTATTGTTACACCTATATAAGTGATATAATAAAATCTTAAAATGTATATTCCGACACAAATATCATGAGGCTAGCCAATTATATGAGATTTTAAAGTGCTTTTATTATAGGTTTGGCTATAAATATAGTCAAGATAGTGATAAAGGCTGAAAATTTGACCAAACATTCGACATTTGAAGATCTCTATATTCGTTCAAGTGATTGTACAACCTAAATTCCTGAGCACCGCACAAAGTTCCTACCCCAATTGACATTTCCGCCATATTATTTTTAACAGAAATAACTTCATTTTTCTGGATTTTTCAAACCCATAGACAATTTATTTCTTAAAGGCAAATTTCTTCAATTTCCAAATTCTTTACGAAATTATTATACAACTATATACATTTCATATAAGAAATGTTAAATAATTGTATTCGCCTGAGTTTTCTTTTTTCCCTAAAAAAGGGCGCGAGCAGTATGCAAACAAACAAATGTGATCGGCTTTATAATAAGAACTATAACCTCCAGTAATGCTAACATTTCACGTTTGTTCGACCATTATTGTTCACATTTATCGGTGTCTTTCGTATGCATGTCATTTTAATAATTTATTATTTTTCTTTAAGGCAACCGTCGTCGATATATAAGACGAAAAGAAGGTACGTTATGTCGATTGATGACCTAAACAATATTCCTCTCTGATTCCGAACCTTGGAGCCCACTGATTCAGGATATTATTTTCCGCACATTTACAATTGATTTTGGTACAAAAGACAATTGGAATTAGTCCTGAATAAGCGAAGTCGTAGAAAAGCAAAACCATTTAATCATTCCGCTACTCATTTTTTATGCCGTGTCACTGTATTTAAAATTTATGTCATTGATTTTCGTTCATGTCGAAATCGCCTGAAAATTTTAAGCGCAACATTGTTTGTAGCATATTTAGATACAAAGATGCAAAAGTGAATATAAATACCGATTTCTCCTAAACAAATCCACATTTTTCCGTTTTTGTTGTCATTACTTACTTATTACGTCTAAGTGATGTCATAGTATATCATACCAATCAAATGTTATGCAATTCGATACCAACAATCCACCACTTGATTGTGTTTTAGGGAAGACTTGTTTCAAAAAATAGCTGCGGGGTGAAATTCTTAAAGGTGCAACGAGATATTTTTAGGCACCCAAATATTGCGCCATAATAGTAATTTCATATAGAATAGACACTCAATAGATTTCTTACCTTGTATTTTACTACAGAAATGTCTTAAAAGAGAGAAAAAAGGTGATTTTGATTTGCTTATATTTCAATATAAAACATAGACTGAATTTCGTATTTGCTCCTATACGAAATTAGAAATTTCACAATTTTTGTACAAAAGAAAAATATCTCAGCTTTATCGTTTCAGATGGGGATATTTTTGATGGAAAACTTTACATCAGGGCAAAAATCAGTACTTTCATTTTTTAGGGACACCTGATATGAGAAATCTCTCGTTGCACCTTTAATAACAGTGAACGCTTATTGGGATTTGCGGGGTTATTTCGTATAGGCCTACCACGTTATTTGTCTAACCTTAGAGTCTCGGGCTTACATGTTAAAACAACAAAAATCAATAAAGAGGGTCATTTTTCAATTTAAATTTGCTCTAATTAGGATAAAACTTAGTAGATTTCAAATAAATGAGTACTCATTAAAAGTTTTAGGTGTGTCCAGTTTCCAGTAAGCCGATTCTGTAGAGTGACTTTTTCCCATGGACACAATATGTTTTGTAATGGCAACAAAGGCCTAGTCTCCGCATGGGCGGGGATTGAACCCAATATCGATATCACCCACCTGGGAATATGCAAGAAGTCTCTCTTAATTTGAAATCTACTATACCTCTTCTGGTAATGCACCCATGCGTCTACCCACAATGAGAAGAAAGTCTTGAATGTCACTCTGTCACCAAAAATCAACAGTGAACCCTCTCCCATGCTTTCCCCTGAGTACCTCTCATACAGACAACTCAGCTCTACCGAAACGTATAAGCATTTATAGTCGTCGTTCGTTACATATTTTTTGTTAGATTTTATGCATCATACAGTAAAGCAAACAAGAGAACGAGACAGGTATTTACCAAATGGAAGTACAGAAGGTACGTTGTATATAACGACATATCCCTGTATGATGTCTCTTAACTGCTTTTTTAAATGCACCTCTAACAAAAAAAAAAAAAAAAAAAAAAAAACACGGAGCGGTCCCTGCCTTGGGTTAGGGGGAAATTGCTCCTAGATCTAACAAGAAAAATACCACTTTTATTGGTGATCGTCAGATTTCCTCTAGGGACGTTAGGGATAAAAATATTATGTTACCGATCTATATAATATGCATTGCTTGCTTTGTGGGTGGAGATGGTTAGATGACCTAATTCTGTAACCAGTGTTGCGATTCTTTACCACGAAAGTGATCAAGGCGTTTTTCTCTAAAGTTGGTCGCCAAGGTGTGTATGTGTGTGTGTGTGTGTGTGTGTGTGTGTGTGTGTGTGTGTGTGTGTGTGTGTGTGTGCGCGTGTGCGTGCAGTCGCAGTGGGGTGGGGTGGGGTCTGTGGTATAACCCACCTATTATAGGAAACTACGCGATAGATCTATTGCATATTTCTTTTGATTTTAAAATGTGAAAATCTTATTTCAAAAAGTGGTCGGGACACTCCAAATAATGCCCTTTGACTGTCGTTCTGATATTATTATGTTCTTTGTTACCAGGTAAACAACGTCGCGTTAAGAGGCAAATCGTAGGTACGTAATCATCTTTGATTAATAAACATATTGTGATCTGCTAGTCATTTGTAAATGTCAAAAATATTTTAGTATTTAGTAAAAGTTATTATCCGTGGTACAAATACTCCAATGTCAGTTTTGAATCCTATGATATAATGCAATAAGCAAGCAGTAATTAATTACAAAATAAATCTATGCAAACCAAAACAGGATGTCATTTGGTTGTGTTTGTGGTTGCTAATCTCTTCACTTCCTAATCAACCTGTAGTACCTTACCTATATCCCAAATGGTGCTTGTTTTTGCACGAAAAGAAGCGTAACATATAAATTGTATAGCTCAGCACATCTGTCTGTCTGTCTGTTTGTCCGTCTTCCCGCACGACCACCTGCTATTTAGAGTTAACTTTTTGTTTTTTATTTTGCTTTCAGATGAGGAATTTCCAGGTGAGTGATTTGTATTTAGAAGTCACAAATTCTATAATATCATGTTTATTTAGTAAAACACAATATGTATGTAAACTTAACATTTGGGCGAGCCTTTGTATGGTTCTGTTAGATGCCACCCTTTTTAATTTTTAAACAGTATTTCGGATAAATTGTAATACTGTAATGTGATTGAGGTCACGTTGAGGTCAAGTTGAGGGCACTTGTGGTCCAGTGGATTGAGCATTCGCCCCGCATTCCAAAGGTCGTGGGTTCGAGTCCCACTGCGGCCAACGTGTTGTGCCCTTGAGTAAGGCGCTTTACCTTAATTACTCCTCTCCACCCAGGTGTTAAAATTGGTACCAGCATTATTAAATGCTGGGAAAGTAACAGACTCGCTGTGCGGGCGGAGTGGCGAACCCACCACAGCAAAATAATACGGCGGAGTCTGGCCCAAACGCTAAGGAATGGGAGATGGGCACTCCGCGCACGAGCTTGCTCGGCACGACAATTTACTTACTTAATGATTACATGAGTACATGTACAATTTTATAGAAAATATCGACACAAACTAATACCAAGAATGGACTCAACTTTTTGTAATCAGATGCATTTAGTGGTGTGCTTCCGTGTTAGGGAAAAACATATATAAACTCGAACCATGATGGGGTAACAGCAAAAAATTAAAAAAACTATTGCAGTCACTGAGCGACCACCCGAGACTCGAATAAAGGCAGTGTTGTTTTTTTTTTTTTTTCTTCTTCTTCTTCTTGGAATTTTCGTCTCTAAAATTGGTAGGGACTTAATTAATGTCATTGCTTTGGACAACAGCGAATCCAAAGTGTAGTATGTCTTGGCAGTGCATTACGCGCATGCGCAATGCACAAGCCGTAAATAGTCTACCATTTATGGCTCGGGATACTATTTACAGCTAGGGAGCCGGATATATTACTTTTGTGGTTCTAAAGTGAACTTTTTTAACCAATGAATGAACACGAATCTATTAATTAAGTATATAATTAATAATAATAATTGTTTTTTTTTTCTTGGAAAAACACTTATAGAAGAGATAGATATGCTCATTGATAGGGAAAATCAAAAGTTCATCTGTAGTACGTCAAAAGAGTCTATTCCTTTGTGGCAAACCTGTAATAACTATCCTGACTGTGCTGATGGTTCTGATGAGATATTTTGTGGAAATGTGTGTAAGTATATATATTTTTATTCAATTACTATTTGCGTCGTCTGCACATAGTACAGATCGGCAAAGGAGGATTTCTTTGGTAGTATGTGCGTCTGGCGGTGTGTGCATGTGAGACTATATGTGGGAGGTGTGGCCATATGTGTGTGTGTTGTGGGGGGGGGGGGTGTACGGATACACAATGTCTTATGGGGACATTTTTCTTTGTGGGAACGTATTAAAAAGTCCCCACAAGCTAATTAATATGTATTAGTCTCAGAAACAGCCTGTCACCCTAATTACTTAATTAATCTCCCCAAACACCCATACGTACAAATGCACTTTAGTTTACTAATATATTAGTATATAATTTCTATAATATCAAATACTGTTTAAGGTCCCCATAAGGCATACACTGCGAAAAAATGTGGTGTAAATATGCAATCCTGTTGTGTAACTATGCAATCCTGCAGTTGTTGAGTAAAACACAACAGTTGATTAACTTTAAAAAAAAAAGAACAGTATTGTAGTTATACACATATACCCCATATACGAGAACTTTCAATCTCTCAAACCATTTCCCTCTCAATTAAGCTGCTGGTAAAAATATTACTCAACGACTGCTTAAACAAATCAACGGTGTTGAGCAAATTTTAGTCAACAATTGCAGGATTGCATAGTTACACAATTTTTTCGCAGTGTAAGAAGTCCGTAAGTGTGGCGTACCGACGGGACGGGTGGCAGGTAGGACAATTGCTCCCCCTGGCTCTAAATATCGGGTCGCTGTTGCTCCCGTGTCTCGAAATATTATACATACAGTGCTTATACAACATTATATACATGTATCTCATGAAAACGGCCTTAAATGTTAATTGCATTACGGGAATACTTTTTATAAAGACTATAGAGGCGTATGCACCTGTACGGGGACTCGAACCCCGGACCTTTCGCTTTCTTGGCGAGTGCTCTACCACTGAGATTTTTTCTCAGATGTGTGTGCCCGTGCATGTTATGTTATAATTGTTCTAGTGCGCGATGCGTGCTTTATCTCGTAGTTAATGATTATTCAAAAAGTAAGAAATGCGAAGTAAGTATCAGTATATGATCTCGTGTACTATTGTTTTGCAGTGTATGATGCGTGAGCCTCTATAGTCTTTATAAAAAGTTTTCCCGTAATGCAATTAACACTTGAGGCCGTTTTATGAGATATATAATGTCGTATAAGCACTGTATGTAAACAGGTCTATTGAAAGTTCTTTTGGCTACATGGTATCATTACAGTAAAACAAATGGGTCAACCATTTGTACATAATTATATTATCCGTTGCAAAATTTAGAGTGCAGTGAATGTAAATTTACGAAGATTTCTAACCGTGTGTGTCAATTGTCTCGATACACCTCTATTATTTGACTCTATTTGCATATATTCATCATAGTAATGAGCTCCTTTGCTAATTTTTCAAACTTGTCCGATTGAACTGAAACTGAGTGAATTTGTCATTGCCAGGCTACACTACTAAAAATAAAAAAATGCCATTCAGGATCAAAAGTCATACAGAGATAAAACGCTTCCACGTTTACAACGATGACACATGCGTTTATGTGGTAACCACCCCCCCCCCCTTCGGAAGAGAAGTACCAACATGCCTAACACAACACAGGAACATCACAGACACTTGATTTTGGTACCAATAGATAGCTATGGTCCTCCTCATTCCATTGATACCAACATGAGTACCAACATGCCTAGCATTACGTCACGATGACGTCATAAAGTTCGCATGTCAGCAAAACTGCCATTTCCATAGACACACACAGTGAAAAATTCAATTTTTCGCCAAAAATGTTAGGCAAATCAGATTTTCATGCGGTTTTTGACTCTACTTGATGGGAAATGACTAGTTTTATATAATGACAGCATTTTAGAGCTATAATAAGGTGTTTGAGTCGCTAAAATTGCGAAATATCAATTTCCCACCCTATATTCATTTTTTTCGGACTTTCCTCAACATATGACGTCATGGTGACGTCATAATGGGGATGTTGGTACTTATTTTGGTACCAATGGAAATAAGAAACTCTAAGCTCTCCTTTGGTACCAAATTTATAGGAATCGGGTAAAAAAAAAAAAAAAAAAAAAAAAAAACCCCCCCCCCCCCCTTCGGGAGTTTTGTTACAAAAATGGCTCAGGTAGACGAGGGTTAAACCTTGTACTTTGTCTACCTGAGCCATTTTTTTGTAACAAAAGTCCCTGTGATTTTCGTTACTGAACATCCGATTCCTGGAAATTTGGTACCAAAGGATAGCTTCGAGTTTCTTCTTTCCATTGGTACCAAAATAAGTACCAACATCCCCATTATGACACACTATGCCGTCATATGCCGACCAAAAAAATACTGAAATAATATAGGGTGGAGAAAATTGATATTTCGCAATTTTAGCGACTCATAAACCGCATGAAAATCTGATATTCCTAGCCTTTTTAGCGAAAAAATTGAATTTTCCCCTATTCTACACTGTGTCTATGGAAATTGACAGTTTTGCTGACACGCGAACTTCATGACGTCATTGTGACGTAATGCTATGTACGTTGGTACTCATCAGTTTGGTAATCAATTAAAAGAAGAGGACCATAGCTATCTATTGGTATCAAAATTAAGTGTCTGTGAAATTCCTGTGTTGTGCTAGGCATGTTAGTACTTCTCTCCCGGGAAGGGGGGAGGGGGGTGCCACCCCATCCATCACTTTTGGATCACCCTGTATCTTACCTATACCCGGTGGTTGTTTGGTTTTGGATGAAAAAGAGTGGAAAAATCAATTGATAATTACATTAAATAATTTGGCACCAAAAAGAGGGGGGAGGTAGCAAGCCGGGGGAAAAACCTGAAGGAGGGCTCGCCTTCGGTAGACGAGGGTTAACCTATAAGTAATACAACAAGGATGGCATAATGAATCGCGTATTAATTAGCCATTGTGGAAAAATACGTATTGATCCTCAAAATGTCCGCAACCTAGATGATTGTCAGAAGACATCGTGTAAATCCTAACCATCAATTGCAAACCGTTTTAAAAAAAACAGTTTTGTATTAATAACCTGAACACACATTTATCTTTGATGTAGAAATCATTTGTAATCTATTGTATTTTGATATGAATTGAACAAAAATTTGCTTGGAGAGCGCTGTTACTATTGCTATCGTGTGTTTTGTGTTTTAAAATTAAGCTGTCTAAGCTCAAACGACACGATGCATGAAAAGCAGGTTTTCTGACGGATGTATTCAAACATTATATGAATGCGATGAGTATGATGATTGCCCCAAAGGTTTAGATGAAGTTTTTTGCGAGCTGAAAGGTAGATAATGGTAAGAGAACGCACACACAATACCACATACTTGCCACAAAACCACACCCCCACACACACACACACACACACACAACAAAACACACATACACACATCACACACGTAAATTCGTATCTCTGTGGGGACCAAATATGTGTAAAACTGGTAAGTTTGTACCTTGTGGGGACCTTATGAGTTCTGACATAGGTTATGTAGGCGAGAATGTGGTATGTCCCCACAAGGCATTAATGCCGTTTGGTATTCGTTGTGGGGACCCTGCTTCTAAAGTCTGGGGTTTCACAGAGTAACGAGCCAAATGGCCAGTTTACAGCAAATATTTAGCATGGCGGGAACGGTGGCCTTTGTCCCCACAAGCTAAACACATCCCCACATGGATGGTAATCTGAATGGATAATTGTCCCCACAAAGAGTAGTCAAATAATTAACAAATAAGAAAGTTGGCGCAACGAATTTAAGGCAATAATTAACAAGAAAATTGACCAAAAATAATGTTGCCGTAATGCAAAGGTCTTCGACATCACCGTAACGGGTTATATGATGACATGCCCGGTATGACAGCGAACTGGGATGAAAAAAAAAAACAGAAACACACAAGCAAATCCAAAGAAAGAAAAACAAAGCACACTTCTCTTTGTGGTTCAGGTTATACTGATTGCTGGTAATGATATCTTCCTGTGGTTATTTTCCCCAGAGTGCCCCTGACAATTACTGGAAGTGCGAAATGAAGCCCATTTGTATACCACAGTATTCTAGGTGTGACACAATCGAAGATTGTGGTGACAATAGTGGGGGGGGGGGGGGGGTGAATCCAACAAACTGCGAAAACAGTAAGTAAACGGTCGGTCAAACGGTGTGGGCAAAACTTCCAGTACGCACATGCTGCACTCAGCCGTATGCTATATTGACAAAGCGAACTGGATACCGAATACACGTTGAACACCTTAAAACTTGGTTATATTCTGATATGTGTTATTCCTCGGGTCAGTTTTGGTAAATATTATCGATGGTAACGAATTCATTTGGAGAGTTTTTGTTAATAAATTAAAAACCGTATTAACAGCCCCTTAAATGCCCCAACTTTTGTTTAACAGAATCGATCTTTTAAAAATCACCCATTTTGTCAGTAAACTTTTTTTGTATCGATATGTAAAGGACTTCAATACCGATTCAATTGAAAGGCCTGAGACACGCTAACACTCGTCCTTTGTTTGGGAGTCAATCAAAGACGGAAAGTGTCATGAACATCGAGGGCCGGGTGTAGAAGATATAGTCCGGCGTTACTCACAGTCCGGGAACATGGTGACAATAGGGCACTCGGATCAGTTGACTCTTCACGGCACATTAGTTTCATGCTTGATTCCGTTATCGTCTATGGATCGCCCCGGTATGTTCCTCCCGCCGGACTATATCTGCTTTCACACCGTATGAACCTCTTTACTTTGCGGAGGATTAAGCCAAGTAAATATTGTATTTCGTTACCAACACTTCCAGTACTTTGATAAATGATTGGACCAAGATGTCAAACATTAAATTCCGGAAAAAGACGAATAAATGAACGTGTCAGATTTTTCAAAGTTCCTAGTGACTTAAACGAACTTTGGTCATTATAATTAACTCGTATCATTTTCTTATGTTTGAATGCTTTATAGTTTGTTCAAGTGTTTTTTTCAACACTACGTGCAATTGACATCTCCAGGGAAAGATTAAGATTATATAGATCCTTGTCTACCTGGAGAACTAATAGTTTAAATTTCAAAACAAATATAATAATCGTATAGGTTAATTACAGTTCTTATGCTATCCGCTAGGAAGCGAAGGACGCCTTCGAACCTTACAACCTATAGATGATATCTACGCTCTTCTGCTCTCTTCTTCTGCCGACCCAGCTTGATAGCCTCAGTCGGTAGAGCGTCGTGCATTGTAATACGAAAGGGGTCGCCGGTTTCGAATCCGGCCAAGCGGCAACATGGTTTTTTTTTTCAACACTATCGTGCCGCTGGCCATCTCCAGGAAAATTAATATAATATATTCATCCTTGCTACCTGGAGAACTAGTAGTTTAAATTTCAAAACAAATATTAATCGTATATGTTAAATATACAGTTCGATGCTTACCGCTAGGAAAGCGAAGGACGCCTTTCGAACCTTACACATATAGAATGATATTTGATCGCTCTTCTACCGACCCAGCCTTGATACCTCCGTCGGTTAGAGCGTCGTGCATGTAATACGAAGGTCGCCGGTTTCGAATCCGGCCAAGCGCACATGGGGTTTTTTTTCAAAACACTATCGTGCGCTGCCAATCTCCAGGGAAAGATTAATAATATATATACATCCTTGTCTACCTGGAGAAATAAGTAGTTAAATTCAAACAAATATATAATCGTATAGTAATATACGTTCTGATAGCTATCCGCAAAGAAAGCGAAGGACGCCTTTCTAACCTTACAACCACCTATAGATATATATATCGCTCTTCACCGACCCAGCTTGATAGCTCAGTCGTTTAGAGCGCCGTCAGGAATCACGAGGTCGCCGTTTCGAATCCTGCCAAGCGCACATTGGTTTGTTTTTCAAACAATAATCGTGCGCTGGCCATCTCGGCAGTGAAAGATTATAATATATATACACCTTGTCTACCTGAGAATAAGTAGTTTTAAATTTCAAAACAAATATATAATCGTATATTTTAATTACCGTTCTGATGCTATCCGCTGGAAAGCGAAGGCGGGGCCTTTCGAACCTTCCCCTATAGATGATATCTATCGCTCGTCTACCGACCCCGCTTGATAGCTCAGTCGGTTAGAGCGTCCGTCATGTATACGAAGGTCGCCGTTCCGAATAAATCCGGCCAAAAAAAAGCGCCCATGTTTTTTTTTTTTTTTTCAACAACGACTATCGGGCGCTGGCCATCTCAGGGAAAGATTAATAATATATATACAAGATTGACCAGTATTTGCTATAAAGTACCCCCAAGAGGGTTAGACCTGTAATGTCAGCCTGAATGTCTCAAAGTGATGACATAAATTAACCCAGATGCTTGTAATTAATACCACAACAAAATCCTCAGTAACTCTTCTCCTCCTTGAAACTTCTAAACTGCGCTTTAGGGTCCATTTGAACGAAACCCAAAACATTGATACCAACAGTGTACACGTGACCAAGATCATTTAAGTGGTGAAATTCGCTCGCGGCCATTTACTCTTGCATATCTGAAGAACAACTCTGGGTTTATATTAACGTAGTACTGCCATAAACATCAAAATTCCATGCAATTCCAGATATATGTTTGGGATCAATATACATATACGTGGTCAAGGTTTCACATTTGGGTGTCACATTGGGTGGCATGAATACAATTTACTCCCGACTCCTGACAAGTTTTGAGAATATTGCTGTTGAAATTCCTGACCTACAAACATTCACTTTGTCTCCCAAAATTTAATTCCTAGGTTGCTTATAGTAAATGAGGTAACGGATTTTTGCCTTTTATATGTCGACCATCTAGAAGAGTGGCTTGGAAAACGTCCATTAATTTTACTTTTTCATCCTACAGTTTTTGAAATGGTTTTTTGAAACTCCTTGCCCCTGAAAATCTTTTATTTTTTTGACCCACAATCATCTTCCTAGGCTATATTATAAAAGATGTCAGGTTGGTGTCAATAAGATGTCAGCCATCTTGGAAAATGTCGGCACATTCAATATTTTATAGTTTTGGGAATAGTTTTACTGAACTCCTTTACCAAGAAAAAACATATTTACGACCAAAACTGTTTTCTTAGGTGCTTTTGCCTTTAAGATGGCTTCCACTTTGGAAAATGGCGTCGTATGCAAATTGCCACCACTTTAGATTTTGTCATCACCGGTTTTCATGACGTCCACAACCCTACAATCAATTTTAGCTATGATGACAAATGTTATTATTCCGACCCCGGTACCCCTCTCCTTAACTGGATGGTGCTGCAGCACTATTATTTGGTAAAGCATACAACCTCTTAGAACGAATGGAATCGTCGACAAGCCCCAAAAAAATGAACTCACAGGATTAAAAAGCCTAATTTAGTTCTTTTTATACTGAAGGTGAATCACAAATGCCCAATTTAGAAAGTGTGTGTCTTTTTCGTTATTTTTGATGATTCTGAACCCTTTCCACGTTAAATTATGTACGTAACGTGCCTGATTCTGAAGGGGAAAATACGTACATTATTGGACACGGATGAAACCCCCTTGTTTTTGACGAGTGGCCCCGGGGATTGGTATAATAATCGTGGTGACCGTCGTAATCACGGAGGACAACCCGAAACTTTTCAAATTCGATTTATGGGTGCTTCTTGCACATTTGATCCCATTTATATAGCTCTTGATCGAGCAGGTCATCGGGGCGATATGGGAATACCCCCCCCCCCACACACACACACACACAAAACACACTCTGTTGCCTCGGTACAATGGTCTCAATGACGGCAATTGACTAACTTTACTTAAATCAAACAGTAGTATAGAGCCATGCTCTGCCAATTATTTTCAAAAATGTACCATAAATTATTCTCGTCAAACACTCCCACCGTTTGACTTTGACGGCACACCCTAACCACGTTGAACGTGCTTCCTTCACATTTTGTTCGCTAAAATAACCGGGAAGGATGAGAAAATAATTTACCTTGAAGCTTTTTACGAAGACTATTGGCATTTTAGCACACAGGAGGGAGGTTCGCCGGAGGTGGTAAGCCACCTTTGTAAGACGAGGGTTGAGTGGTAATTTTGGGAAAACTTTTTTGAGAACTTGCCTGATCCCAAACCTATACCGTATTTTTTTTGAAGTATTCTGTTTGAAAAACTCTATAGTTTTGAGGAAATTAGGGATATAAATTGTACAAATTAAAATATACTTAATGTAGAAATGACATTGTATTAATTGTGTTTGTCTTTAATTGCAGTCGACTCGACAGAAGTTGCTGACCCTTTTAAAGATCATCTGTGGTACAAACCTTATTCGAAATTTGCCGATAAAGATTTTTTCCTCCTGTTTCAAAGTGCTTATTACCAGCAGAGATCATTTCACCGAGTTAAGGTATGCGAAAATATTGCAACACTGATTTATTTGTGGGAGAGGTATTGGTATAGTTTCCAAAGCAAAATCTTGCTAATGAGATTGCAATGTACAGATGCACGTTTGTTCGTATGTATGGATGCATGCCTAGTCTTTTCGCCCACAAAGTGTTCAATAATTACAGGAAATCGCCGGATGAGGCAAATGACGCCCTCTATAGTTTTCATGGGAAAATTTGGATTAAAAAGCGACATACTCAACGTTTACCTTTGGCTGGTTTTCAAAACAAAAAATAATACTTTACATCAATTCTGGAAAATTGGCTTTTATGTATCAAAAACTACAGGCTCCAATTGATATTTTCATAACCCCCCCCCCCCCAACCACAATGCCGTTTTGCAAGGAATATATAATATTAATTAGCAACATATATGTGAGTGGCATTGTGGTTCTTGGGTTGGGTGGTTTTATACCATTTTTACATTTGCTTATCAATTTAGATCTTGAGCGTTCTTGAGATTCTGTATTTATAGTTTCTTGTCCGAGCATATAGGTTACTTTGCCCCGATAGTCTAATTACAGTGTTTGAATCCCTTACGACCTCCCATTTGATTGTGTAGTTCTTATTTTCACTTTTCAACTCTCAGATATGCTTTGACAAGTGTGTCTCTTTTTCATACTTTATGTGCCTTAATGACCTTGTGTGGTTGTTAAATCTCTCTTTAAAGGTACCACCCGGTCGACAAGCCTGACTTAACTGTAGCTTTGTATACAACTTGTGAAAACAGACAATTTCCGCGCAAATGGCAATCTACTTTTTTACTACAGTTACACTTCTTTAACCCTTTCTTAGTCTTGCTGATAACATTACTATCAAGGGCTTTGATTATTGAATCCATATTTCTCATGCAACTGTTACTGATTTTAATGCAGTTTTTATTGAAGATTTTATGAAGTCTGCTCCCTGGGGGAAGTGTTTGTCCAGTAATCTAAGGAATAGGTCCTAATGCTTGATTTGACGCTTTGAATGTAAAGGGGTTGACCAGATTATTTTCCTTCTAGTTTTCTTTTTCCTAGTTGTGCTATTATTTGTATTGTCTTTAGTGTACGTTTCTTTGTGTCCACTTCTGTCAAGCGTCTCGTTGTATAGTTTAGATGAGTTATCAAAAACCTCTTGATTTGAGGACAGTGCGCTGATTCTCTTTTCGACTGAAACGTGTTTTATGATTTACTTTGTTGTTGTTTTAATTTTGCATTTACGTACACTGCCTGGTAATTTGGTTTTCTGAAAGGCCTATGTATACCTGTTCTTAAAGTGGGGGTCTCGCAAGAAAATATAATAGGCCATATACAAGCACATACGTATTACATTCAAATCCACAAACCAAGAAAATCATTAGAAGTATATATTTATTAATATTTCTCTGAAGACGGCCAGCGCACGTTAATGTGAACCGGCTATCGCAAGCCATAAAGGCCATAACAGCAGACAGAAAGAGACGTATTGCGGCAACGCGTTGCAAGAAAGTAGCAACGCGTTGCGACATTTCGGCAACGCGTTGCGACGTCGGCCAATCAAAATCATGAATTTCTGTGACGCATTTCAAAAAATAGACCCACAACGCGATGCTAGATACTTTGAAACGCGTTGCAAACCTTCACAACGCGTTGCGAACTTCACAACGCATTACAAGCTTCACAACGCGTTGCTAAGGTCCACAAGCCATAAGGGTCATAACGTATTGCCGCAACACGTTGTGAGAAGGTCACAACGCGTTGCGACATTTCGGCAACGCGTTGCGACATTTCGGCAACGCGTTGCGACATTTCAGCAACGCGTTGCGCCATTTTGGCAACGCGTTGCGGTGTCGGCCAATCAAAATCATGAATTTCTGTGACGTATTTCAAAAATATAAATCTCACAACGCGTTGCGACCTTCACAACGCGTTGCAAACCTTCACAACGCGTTGCGGCAATACGTTATGACCCTTATTGCCTTCACAACGCGTTGTGAAGTTTACAACGTGTTGTGAAGCTCGCAACGCGTTGTGAAGGCTTGCAACGCGTTGTGAAGGCCATACGGGTCATAACGTATTGCCGCAACGCGTTGTTGATCTATTTTTTGAAATACGTCACAGAAATGCATGATTTTGATTGGCCGACGCCGCAATGCCTTGCCAAAATGTCGCGACGCGTTGCTACTTTCTCACAACGCGTTACGGCAATACGTTATGACCCTTATTGCCTTCACAACGCGTTGTGAAGGCTTGCAACGCGTTGTGAGTTTCCACAACGCGTTGCTAGATACTTTGCAACGCGTTGTGGGTCTAATTTTTGAAATACGTCACAGAAATTCGTCATTCTAATTGGCCGACGCCGCAACGCGTTGCTACTTTCTCGCAACGCGTTGCCGAAATGTCGAAACGCGTTGCCGAAATGTCGCAACGCGTTGCGGCAATACATTATGGCCTTTATGGCTTGCGATAACCGGCGACCTTTTTATTACTAGCACGACGCTCTTGCCAAATGAGCTATCAAGCCAGGGTTGGTAGAGGAGCGATAGATATCATCTATATGTTAGGTCCGAAAGGTGTCCTTCGCTTTCCTAGCGGACAGCATCAGAACGGTATATTTGCATATACGATCTTTATTTGATGATTTAATATTTTCCTGTCGTTCTCCTCGTGTCCTTTCAAATTAATAGCCATCCAAGACACTAGCATTGCAGTGATTATTTCATTATAACAATATACAACGTCTGTGACAACTAGATTCTTGGATTTCCAGCTCACTTTAATCTTATCGCTACAATTTTCAGGGTGAGGACCCAGTGGATTGGAAAAGTTTCTTTTCATTCAGTTCCACGCCCGATTATACAGATTTGTTGGACGTTTTGAAAGCAACACGGGACGAAATAGCAAGCCTTGGTCATCTACAGAAAGATTTTATTTTAGAATGTACATATGACCAACATGCATGTTCAGTGGAAAGGTAAATAGTCAATCATTTGATTTTATATGTTAACAATCTGAGATTACTTCCTTCCACTCATGAATAATTTTACACTTAACTGCATTAGTGTTTTGCACTTCCGTTAAAGGGGTACCTCCCAGAAGCCCTTGCATTATATCTCTAACATCGCTAGAGAAAATCTGACGATCACCGCAAAAAAAGAGGTAGTGTTATTTTTCTTGTTAGATCTAGGGGCAATTTCCTCCTAAAACAAGGCAGGGGCCGCTTCGTGATTTTTCTTTTTCAAAGGTGTAATTAAATGCAGTTAAGGAATGTTAGGGATATAATCACTTTTTCCAAATGGTTGTTAGATGAAATCCACCACATGGTAGCAGATTTTAAAGACATTAACAATAAAAAAGAACTGAAAGAAAGATGTGTTCAAAAAATGGGGGGTTCCTAGGATCCCCTTCTTATGTTGACTCAGATATTTCCCGATGAAAGCGCACTCAATTTTAAAGCAAATGGTGTTTTTGCATAATACATAATGCTTGTCCATATACTAATCACTCTGTGAAATAACTAAGCTTAAATCAAAGTCCTTAAAATAGAAAACCACAATTTTGTTATTAAATTTCGGATCCGGATTTTTCGTGATACACGGTACACTGAGTCAGGCAGGTGACACTGTGTACAAATGCCCATAGACAATTTCGATATCGATGGTGATAGCGCCACCACTTTCGATAAGCTACATAATTATGCATAAACGTATTCATGACGTAAACCGGGGGATGACGTAGCGTAATAGCGCCACGCACGGCTGGCGAACTATAAGCTACAGATTTCATGCAGATCAGTGTGCAGTACGCATCCAATCTCTTGATCGAGTGTCCTATCCCGATTTATTTAGGATCCCTGACTGAGTGTTATACACCTGTATAAATGTTCTCTGCATGAAAACGAAAAATCCGATTCATCTTTAACTTTGGAATTTAGCGTTTTAGGTGACTATCTTTAGTTCTAGATGGCTATCTCGAAAATTTCGAGTCGGCATTTAAGTTTTGAGACATGTATGAGATCAGGGCTTTCTTCGGAGTTCTAACATTGCTGAGAAACTTAATTGGCAAGGGGTTGTTTCAAAACGCTACCGCCGGTCAACTGACGGTTTATAGTGGATTCTGTGCTTAGAACCGGAGAGTGCATTGGGTCAATCCCACAATGCACCAGTTGTGGGAAATTTCACCTTATTAAAGTCATGTGATCCCACAAAAATCATATCCTACACTAAATTTAGCCCACAAAGCATTATAGTACTTAAATGCATTTTTAGCATGATCATGAAATGTTTTGTGATTATTAAACTTCTTGAACACTTTTTATCCCTAAAGTGTTCCCTTACACACTTTTTTTTTGCGAAAACGAGCCCCCCCCCCCCCCAAAAAAAAAAAAAAAAAAAAAAAAAAAAAAAAAAAAAAAAAAGATTGTGGGTGGGGGGGGGGGGGGGGGGGCTCGTTTTCGCATGTAAGGGTTTTCTTTTAGGGGGAAGGGGCATGGACACTGAATGAAATTACCGAAAATAACATTAGCCTAAACACAAACCAGTTCTAAGCGGAGATTACTGGACGGAACCTACGGGCAACCGTTGAGTTATAAGCCCATCTCTAAATAGGGCATTCTGCTCATTGACTCAATATAAGCACGTTTAATTTGGTATGGTTTAATTTGTTTGCAACTTACGCGCATGCACGTTGCTATGCAGAACATAAACATATAGCAATACCTGTCCATATCCACCTTATAAAACATCAGACAAATTCACTTCTCTTACAAACTTATTAATTACCCAAGCGTAGTATACACTTAACAAATTCATTGAAGGTGCCATTTTTTGTACTGGCATGAGCATGCATTTCTCCATTTCAAGGAATTTAACATACATGTATTAATTAGTAAAGTAGGCAACAATAAACCCGCAGCACGTATAAAATTTGATCTCAGTCGACCTCAAACGAAGTGGCTCAAGAGATAATGTAAACCATGTGACCAGGACAATAGATCGTGATACAAGAAAGAGCCCCTTTGATTTTCGATATGATTCAGCGATCACAGATGAAATCAACTGCTCAATACCAGATGATCAAAGGTCGTTGTAGTCGAAGTTTCCCCGTTTAAATTATGAATATCGAAACATTTTCCTCTAACCTGCTTTTTGAATAAAACGCATAGAGGTCTTCTACCTTTCAGATTAGCGGCCATCTTGCCGGGAATGGCAAAGTCCATTTCAAATTTCTGGAGTCTTTCTAAATCTAAAAAAACGACATGCATGATGGATATGTATGCATGAATAGCACAAATACGGGAACAAACACCTTTTGTTATAGGCTATGCATGAGTGAGGTGAAAGAACTCTATTAATGTATCTGACTAAAATAAAAGTAAAGTACACGTTATGTTTTTTAGGTGGATTTTGCCCAGCTTCAGAGTGATCTTTATGGAAACTGCTACACTTTAACTTCAAACATAATGATACATTAACTTCGACGCATCCTGGTCACACACATGGTTAGTTATTGATAGTTTAAAGTCCAACTCTGATATTTAACAGTTTACTACGCAACATGACGATTCTTGTTAGATCTAGGAGCAATTTCCCGCAAACACAAGGCGGGTGCTCATTTAGTTTTGAAAAGGGCAAAACATGGCATTTAGGGATTTAAAATGATACAGACTCCTCATTTCAGTGAAGAACTGGGTGCTTGCATGTTTGTATCTTTTAGTATGCGTTACCACTAACCTGAAATGAATAAGCTAAAAACCTTTCTTTGTGTATAACTCAAGTAAAGTTACTAAAATAACTCCGGGTGTTTTTATTTCTGATGGCTTACCCTCGTCTACCAGAGGGGGGGGGGTGGTTACCCCCCCCCCTTCAGGTTTTTTTCCCCGGCTTGCTAAAACTCCCTTTTTTGGTGCCAAATTAATTTATGTAATTGTCAATGACATGTTCCGCCTTTTACTCCAAAAACACATATCCACCGGGGTATAGGTAAGATCCAGGGAAGTGATCCCAAAAGTGATGGATGGGGGGGGGGGGGGGTGGTAACCCCCCCGAATAGAAGTACCACATTCCTACACACAACACATGAACATCACGACACTTATTTTGGTACCAATGATAAGCTATGGTCCTCTCTCCATTGATACCAAATGAGTACCAACATGCCCTAGCATTACGTCACATGAACTCATAAAGTGCGCATATCAGCAAAACGGCATTCCATAGACACAGTGAAAACTTCAATTTTTCGCCAAAAAGGTAGGAAATCAATTTGTCAGCATTTTTTGACTCACTGATGGAAAATGACTAGTTTTATATATGACGCATGTTAGAGCTATAATAGGTGTTTGAGTCGCTAAAATTGCGAATATAAATTTTCCACCCTATATTCAGTATGTTCGTACAGTTTTCCTCAACATATGACGTCATGCTGACACATAAATGGGGATGTTAGTACTTATTTTAGGTACCACTGGAAAGAAGAACCCTAAGCGATCCTTGGTACCCAATTTACCGGAATCGGGTGTTCAGTAACGTAAATCTAAGGGGGTGGTAACCACTCTCCCCCCCTTCGGCATTTTGACAAAAGATGGCTCAGGTAGACGAGGGTTATATGTTGACACAACTGAACGCAAAAAATAAAATACACACAGGGTTCTTTTCAAGTCCTCTAAACCCTTAAAGGTGCTGGAGAGATTTCACATAGTAGCTGATGTCCCTAAATTATGAAATTCTATTTTTGCACTAATTAAAGCTTTCTCTCAAAAATACCACATGTTGAAAGATTAGCCGAGAATCATTTTTTTTTGTGTGCCTTTGTATCAAAAAATGTGAATTCTAATTTACTATAGGGGCAAATATTTTAATTCAGCTATGTCTTATCATTGAAATTAAGCAGATCAAGTCGCGTTTTGTTTTTTCACTTTCAATGCTTTTCTGTAGCCAAATACAAGGTAGAAATCTATCGGGGTCTTAAATAAGAAATCATTACACTTTACACATATGCGGCAATCTCTCGGTGTAACCTTTAAGCTTTTTTACCTACCTCGCCTATGGTCAGTGCATATAGATTTTAGATCAGTGGTCATGTAATGATCATCCTATGCAATGGCTGGTTTTGATCTCTGTGAGTACAATTCACATTGTTATATTGTTATTATAATTTTATAAATTTTGAAATCACTATTTGTATGTTGTATGTAGTACAAACTACACCTTTGTTTATATGTGTGTATACGTGCCTTCAATGGCAAGGACTCAAGCTCACCCTAAACGTACAGCAAGATGAGTACATTAGGCTAGTGGCGCGAAGCAGGCGTTAAAGTCACCATTACACCACCTAAGTGTTTCGCCCTCTGCCTGATCATAAGGGCATATAATAACACCTGGTTTAAATCACCCATCGATGCATTGCGCTTCGTAGTATATCTTCTGTACCTATTAATCTAGAACTTAAAAAAAAATCATTTTAAATGTTTTTCAAAAAATCGAAATAAATCAAAAATACAAAACTTAAAAAAAAATTTTTCTTTTGTTTTTGTTTTTCCTTTTTTTAATAAAGAAGACATAACCATATGGTGAAAATTCAAGATGAAACCAAACCAGTGTTTAAGCTTTCACTTATTGCCTCTTCCTAGACAAACAAAAAAATATCTATTTCCTATGGAGTTAGCCCCTTGGGAAACAATAATATATTCATCATGTCGAACATAATTAATCATCCCCTTAAAGCGGATGTCTTACATAAAAAAAATAATTCAAAATTTCAATTGTTTATGTTGATTATACAAAATAACTGTTAAATGGGTGCTTACTAATCTATCACGAAATACAGCGCAAAATATAATTACGCTCATTTACGGTAAAATGCAATAAGGTTGCAGACTGTCTTTAAGTAGAAATACATAGTTTTCCGATCGCACGCGCCTACACAAAGTACGCAAATGTGATTAAGAGGATTTAGGTCTGTTTCAACTGGCAATGCGTATTTGTCATAAAATAAACGATTGTATAATTAGAATTAAAATGTCAAAGTAGTTGGAATATTGGGCCGCTCTTCAAAAATGTGCTGTTGTTTCAACGAATCAAATTATTGTTGTAGATTGTTGTAAAGAGTGTGCCTTTAACACTTAAGTGGATAAGGCCTTTTCACACACACGTTAGTGGATAAGTAAGGTGGGGGGGGGGGAGCGGGTCTTGGATCCCAGACTCCAAAAAAACATTTCCCAAAGGCATCGTCGGCGGAACGATTTCCAAAGTAAAAGAACCACTTTTCGATACCTTACTATCATTCTCTTCTCCCATGCAGCTATGACAAGCCGGACGTGTATCACCAATCAACTTTGAAATATGGGGAGGGGATGCAGGCCTCTCCAATTAAAAAGGTGTAAGGGCCATATATCTTGACTACCATGGCATTAATATTATTAAATGAAAAATTCAAATACATTGATTGGTTTAGCAATCAGCGCCGTCAAGCAACCACTTGTACAATGAAACTAAATCGTTTTGAGAGTTCAGAATAGACCCCATCAACTAAATATAACAGTAGATTAGGTTTTTCATACAGTCTTGTATTTTTCATGGTATCTTTTTCCCAAACCATGGATTCTCCCATGTTTTTTTACAGGGGAATGAATTTCTGATCACATTATATGTCGGCATATAATTGGTGAAAGAAACATTAATTCTAATAATAAGTATCTGTATGGTAATAACATAAGTCTACGTACATCTGTAGCCACCGTAGGTCAAAGGTCACATGTATGTGGAAAATGATTTCCATGTTCACATCCGTTAGTGAATAAGGGGGCCTCCGAAAGCCCTTTTCGTAATTATCAATTAACGGTACAAAGGTTTTGTATTGTTTTTCCACAAAAAAAAAACAAACATACTACAAATAGCGTTTAAAAAAAGAAAAGTAAATGCGAAATGCTGGGTGATTTTTTTTATGAGCTTTTGGAGCCATCATCCACGTAAGTGTTAAATCATATAAAAGTTAGATCTGATTTTTTATTCTATAAGAGAACAATAGTACCCGTCGCGGAGGGTTATATAGCGTTGTGCTGATTCAGTAATCCAATGCTTGGTTTTCGAGAATGGAGTGGCCGTGCTTACCGAGGAGGAAGAATACAATCGACAGGTAATTAATTATCCGCTAGAATGACCAATTTGTCAAACTATGTTTGTAAAAAGAATCGCACCTGATACCATGAAGTTGTGTGTGTGTGTGTGTGTGTGTGTGTGTGTGTGTGCGCGCATAAATTTCGCATTTATTTTTAAAGGGACATAATGGCATGAAAAAATTGACATAATGAAAAGTACCCTTACTGAAATCACTTCCACGAGTTTGAAAACAATCTGGATGTTTACATTCTGTGAAAACAGTAAAATAGGAAGAGTTCCGGTGGTGGCAGTTTGTGTCAATTTCTGGAACAAAAAAGCAAGGTGTTCACATGCCTGACAGAATTTACAGTGTGTTTTGCGACACAATTCAAAAGCATTCAGACCGGGATTCAGGCATTGTACTTTAGGCTTGTAGTAAGATATTGATCTGGCAAGTGACAGATGGATTAGCCGGGTGCCAATTTAGTTAACAAATGTTAAATTTTCTACTCGCTTGACGCGCATTTCTAATTTGAATTACAACGATTTTAGGAAAGAAGAAACTCCATGTTATCCCGCGGTACGAAATGGATTTTTAATCACGAAAATCTTTAGTGGTGGTAACCACCCCTCCTTCAGGTGTGTTGTTACAAAAATAGCTCGGGTAGACGAGTTAATAAAAAAAAGACATGTAAACTTTACATTTCTTCTAAAATCTGTCGTAATGCATTCCGGCAATTTAGATGTCGTCATCACATGGTCCTTGTGTTTAATTACCTTTAAGTTAATATTTACTTTCAGGTGTGTCTTTATTCGTGTTTGCATTTACACATCCTACGATATTGTGGCTGTTCTGACACGATTCGATTGGATGGACCAAGATGTCTTGTTACTAACACAACGCAAGGTATAATTTTCAATGAAACGTAATTTAACGTGAATTGCTTGTAAAGCTTTAGGACACAATACGCCATATCCGTTGCAAGCATTTCAAACCAGTGAAGCTAATCATTTGGTTTTGCTACCTAACCAAGAAAATGACTTACCCTTTTCATTACAAGTTATTTATTTTTAGTTTCATCATGTATATTTCAGATAATGATCCTGCAAAGACGGGGTTATTTTTTTCGGACACTCTGTATACTAATGTAATTTGGAACTTCCTGTAGCTATATGCAATCGATGTATCGGCTACCTAACCCGAATGCATAAAGATACAAGCAAAGTGTATATTAAAAAGATATATCTTAACATTTCAACGATGCACGCCGTTTGTTAGTTTAACCCTACACCACCTGAACATAGTATGGTAATTGCATTACACAACATCAACATTTTCCAATCGTGAAAAAAATAGCTTACAAACATTAATTTAATTCATTGGCATTTTGGGAAATTTCGCAACGTAAATTTTATAAGCCACTGTACTGCATGAAATTATCTTTCAAATCAAATCAGAAATAGAAGCAGAATCAGAAACATTTGGTTAAGTAAACTAACAAATGACACGCATTCTGATAATTTCTGGTGAACTCTGGGTAATAGAGTACAAACATTGGTATAACAAGAGTTTGCAAGGGTTTGCAGTCGCTGCAGTGTATTGTCCAGGAGCGACATAATGTCTGATAGAATTTTCTGAGAATACAAAATAGAGAGAGACAAGTATGCATCTGTTGGTGCGGATGTGTGCTTGTAGATGTAGACGTGTGAGTGCGTGTGGAGGAGATGCTGACGCAGTGTTAATAACCTAATAATAATATGATCACTTTCGTACCAGATACCTGCAAACAAGTTATGAGAATTCTGCACCAAAGTCGTTCACTGGATTGCGATTGTCCAGCCCAATGCAAGTAAGTCGCTTATTAATAACGTCTGTTTATCTGTTTTGCTGTGTTTGTTTTCCGTTTCTTTGAGCTTCTTTGTTTGTTTGGTTTTTCTTATGAGCTCCAATTTATTCGGGTCAATTGCAAATTCCATTAAAGGGGGATGGCCCGATTTAAGGATATTATGTTTTCATCTTGATAGATTAGCCTTCACTCCAAAACCCCATCTGTAAAGTTTCGGGCCGATATTTCAATCCGTTACGATGCGAGAGCTAAAAACATGATTTTTTGTAAGCCCCATACTGTGTAAAATTAATATTGGTCAACCAAAATTGGGCACATTTTCGCTCATAACTTCCAACCAAACATCCTTTGGCTCTAAGATTTCACAAGGTAAATGAAAAATTGCTTCTGATACCAAAATGTTGACCACTTCCGGTAAAAGCTGGGGTTTCTGTGGACGAGCCTATTAGCGATCGGGCCGTGGACATTTAAGGAATATAGAACCACTTTTTTCGACCCAAACAATCATTAAACATTATTGCCCAATTGTTGTTGTTTTTTTATTTTCAATCAATATTGAATTTAGTATTATTATTGGTATTATTATTGGTATTATTGTTATTATTTACATAATATTATTATTAATAATATTAGACTAATAGTAGATTAAGTGGAAATTATATTTTGTTATTCACGAAAGTTGGACTTAAGGCGAATTTCTGTTTCCCCTTAAGGCATCTTTTGTTTGCGATTTATTCCGTCAAAAGATATAATTTATGCAAATGAGGCGGAATATTAATTTAAAATAAATAACAAAAAATCATTATAAGCTAATGAATGATTAATATTTCCCCTTATTCCACTGTTAGCATTATTATTATTATAATTATTATTATTATTATTAGTATTATTATTATTATTAATTGTTATTGATATTATTATTGTTGTTGTTATTATTGTTATTATTAATTTACGCAAATAAATTCCAGCACGAAAACATACCAGACAACAACGTCGACATCGAAATGGCCGTCGAATGTTTATCGGGTGAGTTTTAATAATAATACTTCGTTCTACTATTATTTTTACCTTATGTAGGGCGTAAATAGAAAAGAACTCATTATAACCTAATGATTTTTTTTTAATTTCCCCTATTCCACTGTTAGATTTATTATTAGTAGTATTTTTTATTAGTAGTAGTAGTATTAGTAAAAGTAGTAGCATTAATAATAATAATAATATTAATAATAATAATAATTCTAGCATGGTAGTTAGGGGGAAGGTTTAAATATTCATTAGGTTATGATGAGTTCTTATAGTTATTTAGATTCATTAATATCCTTCATTTGCATAAATTAATATTCATATTCTTTTGTTATCCAAAACGGAATAAACCGCAATACAAATGGAGGCGTTAGGGGGAAGGCATATTTCGCTCTAATGAGTGAATAACAAAAGCCAATTTCCCCGAAGGCACAGGATAGCAATATAATAATAATAATAATAATAATAATAATAATAATAATTAAGAATGACAATAATAAAATAAATATTAATTGAATTAATAGCATATTATTTTTTAATCTCTGTAGAAACATCTTTTACGGTATATCCATGCCATCAGCCCAGAACATACAAAAGATATTAATGACCAAGCTTCTATAAGGTAAGTTCAAATATGATCTGCATAATGACCAAAATACAGTACTGGTCTCCTTTCTTACTGACACTTAAAGTCTGACTCAGAGATTTCGAAATATTATTTTTTTGTGTTATAATGAAAAATAGTCAACTAGAATTAAAGATAGTAACCTGAAATGCACAATTCCGAAATTTGAGATGAATCGGATTTTTCGTTTTGATGCAGTAAACATTTATGTGTAGTATTACGTCCCATAGGATACTGTGTATAACAAAAATTCCGGATCCGGAATTTTATAACAAAGTTGTGATTTTCTATATGAAGGATTTTTTTTTTTTTTTTTTTTTCATTATTAAAACATGGCATCCAGGCAAATAATATAGTCAGATTTTACACTATAGTGTAAAGATCCTCTTTAAAGTATCATTTTTTTCTTTAAGCAGGGATGTTTCGCTTCCTAACAGGAATCTTTCTCAAATTAACTGATAAGGCATCTGATCATTTAGTTGACTTGGTGACGTCTTGGTATGATGACGCCCTCTGGATCAGCCGATCATAACGATGACTGATTTGGGAGGCCCCTGGGCTGCATTGATCAAGTTCTTCATGTAATCTGGACCGCCTCCATTTAGAGCAACGAAATAATCCACCACAATGTCAGCCATCTTGAAAATCTTTTAGCCGCCATTTAAGCAATAATGATACCCATATAAAGTTTCTTGTAGTAGCTAAACAATAAATTAACAATGCTTTAGTTACTTTACGATCGTTGACTTATGAATGAACCTATGGTAGTCCATAAATGTATTGAGTGTTTGTGGCGGCCATTTTGAAATTCCTTCGATCGGCTATTTCTAAGATTTTTGAAAGTATTGTTTGCTATGTATCAGCGTAGCTGTGATGAAATGCTAGACAACAACCTGCAGAAACGGGCGCTAATTTTGCAATACTTTCATGTTTTATTCGATTCGCGGTCATGGTGTAGAAGTAGTTTAACTCTTAAACAAGAGCGGCTTAACAGAGACAGACCTATGCTAACTAATAATTAGCTTCGATCTGATTGTCTGATTATATCATAACATAATGTATATTTACTTCATGTTTGATGTTTCAATATATATCTAAGAGGACAAGTTTATGTGACTCTAATAGACTCTCTGCACCCTTGTTACTATTTGCCCTAGAATAATGAGAGTCAATGTCAAAAGATCTGGAGTGCAGCCATTATATATTCCGGTCCTATGCAACTAAACAAAGAATGTGTTACCATTTTGAAAAACATTTTTAAGATCTGGAAATTTTAACCACATATGAACTTGAACATGTATTACCCTATAGCCACTAACTACATGTATAAAGCGCAGATAAGAAAGCTGAACTACACCTTATTTAATCCATTGGATGTGACACAACGTTTGTATTTTAAAATAATTGAATTATATTTGATATTATTAATACGAAGCACTGCCTTCCACACGTGTTTATCTCTCTGATCTTTTTCTTGACTCGTATAATTATTCTGAATCTGATGTTTCCTCAGTATAATAAAGCAGAAATTGTTTCTATTTCAACTATTTTGAAGATAAGCCGTATTTTCTTTTTTTTTTCATTCACCAATTTTGGCAATCAGCGATAAATTAATAGTGATATCTGAGGTATATGCCTTGTTAAACTGAAAGTGTTTGATCTGTTCATATGCAGTGACAATTTGGTCCGATTGGAAGTTTTCTACGAGGAACTTAATTACGCTTCTACAGAAGAATTCCCGGCATATTCGGTATGTACTCTTGTAAGACATGTGATAAATATTATATATCGGTGAACGCAAAATTGTGATTTTGAGGTTTGCAGATAATTGTATGATGGTTTTAAAGTACATGTATGTTCGCTTCCAATTAGTGGTTTGTAGGCATATTAAATCAAGAGCTCTCTGAAACAAGTATGCTGATGTGAGAAAAGTGTTTGCTCCCCATATCCCCATATTAGAGTGCCCAAGGCCTGTACAGTTTTCTTAAGACGTTTAGTGTGACCTTCGTGCAGCAACTGCTTCATCGAGGTTCACTGGTTTCTGACACCGGTCATGGGATGGGGATGGGACTGGCCATCTGGAGAAGCTTTCCATAAGTTGAATGCTGCGGACATATACACATTATTTTGTTGTGCTTTTTGTCAATTTGGTCAGGGTAAAAACAAAACAAAACATTGAATTTGAGAACATGAGCCGATGATCTATGCTAATTTTAAAATCAAATACAAAGAAAAAACATTTTCATCATCATCTTCATCTTCATTTTCATCTTCATTGCTATCTTTATCATAATCACCAATAACAGTTATGAAAATCCGGCACAATTTAATTTTTAATTATTTTTCATAATATTGTTACAGGTGGAACGTCTCTTTAGTGACATTGGCGGAACAGGCGGATTGTACATTGGTTTTTCGTTCATCACGTTTATAGAGTTTGGAGTGCTCTTTTATGAACTTTTTAAAAGGTGCTTCTCAACTAAGTGGTGTCAAGCACCTCCGCCTCGAAGGCGAGGAGCAGCACCAATTCGACAACAACCACGGCCAAGGGGGTTTCCACAGCAGTTTCCTCTCCAACAACGATAAACTATACTTGACATTTCAAGTTATATCCCAACGTCCCTAATTGCATTTAAATGCACTTTTTTAAAAAAGATCGGACCCATACCTTGGATTAGGGAGAAATTGCTCCTAGATCTAACACGAAAAATAACGCTACCTCATTTTTCTGCGGATATCGTCAGATTTTCCTCTAGGGACGTTAGGGATATGTGCGGTTTGCTGCATTATAAACACATTTGGTTATTTAGTATTATGATTGTTATGGATAAGCACTTCTTATGCGCCATAATATTAGTTACCCCGTGTATGTGTGTTATTAAGACAATCCGTTAAAGACACTATCGGTGATTTGCTAAATCAGAAAATAAAAAAAATAAAAAAATCACCAAAAACAGATTTTTTGCCTTTAGTATAGGTATCTTAATATACCCTGCAAGTGATAGCACCAAATGCAACCTAATAACGATAAAATCAAATATTTAGTCATTACTGTCCGAACGGACACTTACAAAGATACGTACTTGAATGGAGATTCATAATTATCTTTGAACACTGCTGTTCTCTTCCTTTTCTGTCAATTTTTCAGTTCCAAGATATACCTTATGATAGTCTTACAGCCTTATCCTTCACTTTTAGTACAGAGGAGAAAGGTGGAGCGCATCGCATGTTAGAACATATAAACATGATATCTATTACCCGGGGGTAGATGCTTACTAGCATGATCTATTACGTGATCTATTAGATGCTTTCTTGCAAAGCTAACATCATCAGGCTCACACATCATACACTGGAACATATATATACATTTAAGCAGCACATTCTAATACACGAGATCACAAGTGATGCTTAATCACTACCTTAGCAGATTACGTAATACAGAGGAGAAGGAAGAGCGCATCGCATGTGTTAACATATAAACATTAATACCAACACCAAAATCCGAAAAAACAAAAACGCAAGCAGATTTACCCTTAAATGAAAATTCGTAGGGCACAATGCCTGGGCCAGGATTGAACCGGGGACCTCTGGCTTACAGTGGTCTGCCAACTGAGCTATCCCAGGCTTCTCGAAAAATAGGCCTGCAACTATGGTGAGACGGGCCCGGTGTGAAAGCATATATAGTCCGGCGGGAGCCCACAGTCCGGGCTCCATATACGATAACGGAATTAAGCTTGAACTAATTTGCGTGAAGAGTCAACTGAATTGAGTGCTCTATTTCTTTACCGTTGCAGCTGACTATGGATACGCCGGACTATAATTTCCTTCACACCGGCATACAATAACAGCACAAACACCCATGCACGAGATCTATTAGATGCTTACTAGCAGCCTAATATCTTCATACTAACAGTGTGTATGAGGCTCACACATCATACACTGGAAAGCATATCGTCAGCCCTACATCACATTCCCTGTCTTATCTGACGAATGCCTTTTAGAGAAATCGCCATCTGAAATTCTACCGGGAGATTGCATGTTTGTACTATGGAATTACGATTACGATTTACTTTTTAATTTTGCATTATGAAGAAAACATTCTGATGTTAAATTTTACATTTGCTGGTTTTTGAAGTGCAATTGTATCCCCTGATATAAGCTACAAAGTCATAGTCTGTATTTGAACGCTAAAAAGTCTTATTTTCCCATATGACGCTAATTTCACCGTTATTTTGGGCAATGCGTCCAGATAGATCTCTATGTGAACACGACATGTTCACGCATGAGGCAGATAAGACGCACATAGATCTGTATTTAAAAACGTAAACAGCTTGTTTTACGAACCACGTTAATTATACACCTATTGAAATTACGTGTAAATGAAACAAGACAGTAGGTGAAATCGCGAAATGCAGTTTTGAGGTTAATGATCAAAAAATCTTAATATCTCACTAATTATGTCACTTTTCAAGATTGTAACTTTGCGCATGTCTAGACCATAACATTCTAAGTACATATGCAAAATATCTAAAAAATCAAAAATGTCAGATCAACAGATGTGATGTGGGCGACATTATACATTTAAGCAGTCAACATTCTAACACACGAGAAATCACAAGTTTCGTTCGTTCGTTCGTGCCAGTCCAAAACACAGTGGAGATCCGTCGTTAACCAGGCTGATGTTTCATCATCCAGTTTGATCAGTCCTGGAATTCCTCTTGGGGGACTTGTAGACCTCACATTCATCTAGATATGCTATGGTTTGTGACTTTCCACAATCGCAGTTTGGTGATAGTTCTACTCCGATCTTGTGAGGAAGTTCTTTGTACGACCAACGCCATTTCTGAGTCTGTTGAGGTTGACCCATGCTTTCCTATCATTCAAGGTCACAGCCTTTGGGCTTGCTAGATGGCTGTCCACAAATCTTTAGGTTCAAATTAAGTTGACCATTGCCTCATACCACTGTCATTGCCCAGGATTGAATTCGATAGGATACTGTGACTGCAGTGTCATGGACTGGGTAAAAGCAAAGGTGATTCCGTGGATTCTCTGATCCGCAAAGGGTGTTGGTGGTGGTATTAGCTCCATTTCATCACATTCTTGGCGAGCTTGATCGTCTGTAAGGTTCCTCTAAGGTTTGCAGGAGCTATGCCAGACAGAATTGGAAGTATTCTACGGCTCCGCCAAAAGGCACCACTAACAAGTCTCATCATTGCATCATTCAGAACGACATCAATCTTGTGTTAATGTCAGCTGTGACTCTATACTGGTGCAGCGTATTCAGCGGGGTGGAGTATGCCAAGGCAACAGTTTATGTATGTAAGGTGTCAAAAGATGGCACCCCATCCAGTTCCGGCGAGCCTTCTGAGGAGGTTGACACGAACTGCGTCTTGGCAGCGATTGCCTTGGTGTGTTGAATGAAAGTAAGGCTGCGGTCCATTGTGACGCCAAGGTACTTGGTGTTGGGTCATGTGGACAGTTTATCGCCATCTAGAGTGATGTTTAGTTCTCTTTTTGCGCATCGATTTAGCAAGGTGGAAAACAGAGGCGGACGGTCTTGGGTTTTGCTGAGTTTCAGTGCCATCGGTGGAAGAATTGGCTTACGAGATTAGGTCTTTCTGCCACTGTTTCTATGGACTCAAAGCAATCAGCAGCGATTCCAAGTTCCGTTCATCTTCGTAGGAGTACTGCGAACACTCGCCCGTTGGCATATCTAGACGTAAAGATGTTGAAGAGACTGGGTGCCCAGTACCGAAACCTTGTGGGGACACCATTCCGAAGTTGCGCTTTCTACTTCGTTGCCCATGGAGGGTGGGGGGGGGGGGGGGGTCTCCAGGACGGAAAGATCTGTCTTGGATGAGAAGCATGATTAACTTGACAAGCTTGACATCAGGGACGATTTTGAGTAACTTGAGGTAGAGACCTCGCTGCCAGAACGTATCATACGCAGCATTTAGGTCTATGAAGACTGGCTGCCAAACTTCTGCTTCTTTTGAAGGCTGTCTCGATGTCATTAACTAGTCTTGTTATCTGATCAGTTGTGGATTTTACCTCTTCGAAATCCAGCCTTGGGTGCTGTGTAAAATTTGCCTCGTATCATTTGTATCAATTGATCTGCCGAGTATCAGTCGTCTCACGCAGCTTATAGATGTAGATAGTAGCGAGATGGGTCTGTAACTCTTGGGGTCATTTGCTGGTTTCTTGGGCTTCAATGATTGCAATGACCTTTGAAGTCTCCATCTTGAGGGAAATAGTTGACGTTCCCCATGCAGTAGAAAGGAAGAGTTGAAGTCCCATCGCACATCTTCGGGTGCCATATTCTTTCAAGAATTCTGTATGATGTTGTAATTGGCCAGGAGCTTTCCCATTCTTGAAAGTTTGATTGCTTCGGTGATATCATCGTAGGTGAATGAGTTGGGACATGTGGCTTGACTGAGGGAAGTTTGTAGAAGCTGGTTTAAAATCTTTGCAGTAACAGCACGAGAGTGGCCCCCGCCCTGAGTGTGGCTTAACCACTTTCATTGTTGACAAGTACTGAAGCGCTGGAGTTTGCAGAGACAGTACACCTGCTTAGCTTGGACAGCTACCCCGGTGATCTTGTTGATGGTGATTTCCATTCGGGTGCTTGAGTGGGTAAAGTTGATATTGGATTCCTCCTCCCATCTTGGTGCGTCCTCTTTGTGCAATCATATCCATACTGGTTTGCCCTTTGTGCTATTCTCTCAGTATCGCGGTTGGTATTACAATACGCTTGGTATAACTCGTCCCGCATTCATTGTCCCAAAAGGGGGTATTAGGGATTACCTTCTGCCTCTGGAAATGAATGTTTTAGCTGCTTTATGGAGCATTGGAGCAAGAAGTCAGAATTGCATCTTGATTTTTAGATGAAGCCAGGGTCTGAGCACGTTGGATTACAGTTCGCTGTGAGTTGTTTGAACTTGGACCAGTTGGCTTTCCTAAACTTCCATCTCTTTTCCTGTAGGGGCTGGAGATCGTGACCTTGATGTCACTGGTGAACCAGGATAGGGCAATGCCTGATCAGGAAATTCCTAGGGAGGACGACTTCTGGAGCAAGCGGGATCGGATGTCGCTGATCTCTTTCTGTAGAGGCTGGAGATCGTGACCTTGATGTCACTGGTGACCAGGATAGGGAAATGACCTGATCTAGGAAATCTAGGGAGGACCGTTCTGGAGCAGCGGGATCGGATGTCGCTGGTGACTGTTGATAGGTCGAGACAGGTCCATGTCCCATGACTGCTTGAATAGAAGGTAGGTGGATCCTTACTATCAAACAGCAGTTGGAGGTCTTGGGCTTCAATTCATTCAAGAGCCGCTTTGCCATTCTTGTCAGTGTTGGAGTATCCCCATGCTGTATTTCTACAGTTGAAATCTCCGCTGACGAAGGAGCTCCGCTGAACTACTGGAAGGGAGATGAAGTCTGATGCTTAATCACTACATTAGCACATAATATAAAGCAATACAGATGCTTTCTAGCAAACCTAATATCATATCATACACTGGAACATATATACATTTAAGCAGCACATTCTAACACACGAGATCACAAGTGATGCTTAATCACTACCTTAGCACATAGCGTAATACAGAGGAGAAAGGAAGAGCGCATCGCATGATAGAACATATAAACATTATATACCAACACAGAATCCGAACGCAAGCAGATTTAACCCTGAATGAAAATTCGAGGGCACGCCTGCCTGGGCCAGGATTCGAACCGGGGACCGCTGGTATACAGGACCAGTGGTCTGCCAACTAAGCTATCCCAGGTTGCCCGATAAACAGGCCTGCGACTGCAACTTTCGGGTGGATCACTGATAGTGTCTTTAATCAACCAATCAAATTTATTCTGTTGAACAGCAAGCAGTGAAATACAATGAAGCAAATTACTGTACAAGTATAAGTGCATTTTGCAATGGATATCCTCTATTATTATATTATATAATTTGCGCCAGCGCACAAATTGAGAAGTAGGCATCATTGTGTTAATGAAAGAGTGATAAGAAAACGCGGTCACTGCTAATGCAAAACGCTAAAGTGCATTAACCTCACAATTACCTTTAATTAACTTAAAAACTAATAAACCGAACGCCAGGAGACAACGTTTAACAGATCCAAAATTCAAATTGATAAGAAAAATGCATTAAAAGCAAGAAAGAGCCAAGAAACTAGGGTTGAGATTACTTTTATACGAACTGGTGACCCTTTTTCATATTTATTTTGAAAGGGGTAATATCTATGTGGTCACATCAGATGAATCGAGTATAATGTTAGCCGGTGTGAAAGCAGATATAGTCCGGCGGGAGCCACAGTCCGGGGCTCCATAGACGATAGCGGAATAAAGCGCGAAACTAATGTTGCGTGAAGAGTCAACTGTATCGATTACCCTATTGTTCACCATTGTTCCCGGACTATGAGTACGCCGGACGATAATTACTTCTACACCGGTCCTAAGAACAATTATATTCACGTTAGGCCATGAATTGAAGCACAGAATTGGGTAAAATTGCCTGATTTGCAGGATACCTCGCTCATAGAAAACTTAAGGTGCTCACAGCGCCACCGTGCGGCCAAGTCATTGCAAGCCGAAACAGACCTGGTTCGATACGCTCGAGCTGTTAACAATGGAATACAGCTTTGCTTCCGATCTCTGTAGGTATATTCGTCTCAGATTTTAACCCAGAACCTATATTTTACCAAAATTCCAATATTATTAGTATTTTGGTTTTTGTTTGCTTGTTGTGGCCCTATGGATTAAAGGCTGACTCAGAGTTTTCGTAATAATGTTTTTGTGTATTAAATAAAAATAGACATCTAGAATTAAAGATAGTCCCCTAAAATGCTTCATTCCAAAGTTAGAGATGAATCGGATTTTCGGTTTTCATGCAGTAAACATTCATGCACAGTATAACAGTGCCGTATGACACCATGGAATTTTATAGTACAGGGTGTCTCAGAAAGAACGTTACCCTCCAGAAACGGCATTTTTTTGCTACCTTAACCACTTATTATCCTTGTTTTAGCTTTATATACGAGACTATGTACTTCTTCGAATATATGGTGAAGACGAGAAAGAAAACGGTGATAAAATAACCAAACAACGACTATTTCCTTAAAAATGATGCAAACCTATTTTGTCCACGGCTAGAAAATAGCAAAGGAAACATGTATTGGAATTTGTATGGATTTGAGCAAACAAGTCGTCAGGTATGCGTTGATTCTAGGCTTATTGTTCAGTTCTCTACACATTGCAGTCCCGGATTGCAGCAATATTTGCGGCTGATCGTACCGATCTTTGACGACCGCATCTCTCCTTGCACCTATTTAGAATCTTGCCATTTCCAGAAATTTGTCCTTTTGAATGCCATCTTACTGGGAATCCTACTTTGAGGAAAGACGTCTACCCATTCACGCTGAACTGTAACTAAACTCTGTGCTTAAATATATTTCTTACATGAAAATTTTCTCCTCTGTGGTGAATTGCAGTCGTGGTACCATTTTGGTCTGTTAACCCAATAGCAGTTTAGAGAGAGATGGAAAATTGGAGATGGGTGCGGGAATTGGGGTTACTTATGCCACAGATATTGTGTAATGTGCTGAAGAACAAATAAAGTACATGTTTTAGGTGTTTTTAGGCATAAGGAACAGATTGATTAAATCTGATGACTTGCATGTGCTCAAATGCATAAGAATTCCAATACACGTTCCTCTGCTATTGCTAGCCGTGGACAAAATAGATTTGCATCACTTTTAGGGAAATAGTCATAGTTTGGTTATTTTAGCACCGTTTTCTTTCTCTTTTTCACCATATGTTCGAAAAGGTACATAGTCTCATAATATAAAGCGAAAACAAGGATAAGAATATAGGAAGTAGCCAAAAAAGTGCCTTTTCTGGAGGGTAACGTTCTTTCTGAGACACCCTGTAAAGCTGTGATTTTCTATATGAAGGACACAATTAGTATAATAGGCAGGCATTGTGTATATGCAAAAAAAAACACGATTTGTTTGAAAATTGAGTGCGTCCTCATCAGGAAATTTCTGAGTCAGCCTTTAATAAATGGTATTGTTTTATAACACGTGTTAATCGGATTTGTTCATATATTTTACATTATATTTACATATTTATCAAATATATTAAATCCATATACCTATTAATGTACAGTTAGATATACGCATGAAACCTATACTTACATCTCAATAACTGGTCTACATAGAATAAAATAACTTTCACTTTTGGCAACGTTCCTGTTCATTTTCTACTGATGCATGTGTGGTATTTCTTTAAGAATGGAGTTCCGTGAGAAAGCAGTAACTTTTGGTGAAGTTTTCAAATACTAATACTTTACAATGGCAAATGGTTTCAAGTTGTGTCTTGATGAGTAACAAAAATGAATGGATCCTATTGGAATCAGTTTTCTGTTCATAATTCGTGAAATAATTGTTTCATTTATTTTTTTAATAACTTTGAAACATTTGAACAAATCTGTCTCATTACATACATCACGATGCTAATTGCCTTCTGTATTCAAAGGAGAATATGATGCGTGAAAAGGCAATGTACGCACGTACATTGAATAGGGTGTCAAAAACAGCAAAGTGTGTAAAAAGTGTATGCTTTTTCTTAACCCTGAAATTGTGATGTACGTGTTTAGGGTAAGTAAATACTCACATTAAGCATAGATCAAAATCATAAAAATGCAGTATATCGGAAGTAATGCAAAGCAAAGTAAGTATTGCTTACTTCTTTATGGTTAGGCCACCGGGCAGATCCCGTAGCGTTTAAAACAGTGGCGCACCCCTGGCAAGTACATAATTTTGCCGAAATAATTTCTTTAAAATGATAAAAAATCAGTTTTACGGTTGTTCTCACCTCTAGTATGTGCACATTCTCTTGAAAATTAATTTTAAAATTGCCCAATTTCCGGCGAATCTATTACATATTAAACTCGGTATTAAAGATTGCTTACAGTTCGCTATCACAATACGACTTTACGAGTGTAAAAACGTTGACCTCTAAAACCGCGGTTAAAATGTGCGTACGAGGTCAAAACATAATTGCTTTGTTTGTGACCGTGTCAACAACATGGCGATGCATGTCAGGCTAACGTACCGGAAAAGTTCGAGAGAAAAAGTGCATTATGCACCAAGTTCCCGATGCATAGCCATTTACAGAAATTAAGTGGACCAAATATTTTAGTGCGCGAAAGATTGGATGGAATTTGAATGTGCTGAGGCGGAATTGGCCGGAGAAGGAGCAGCCCTCTTTGTCATCAAAACATGAAAGTGATGTGTCGTGCCGGCTGAATGTGAAAGAACCACAGTGTTGGGGTTCAGCTTTCCCAGCAGACGTCGGGTTTCACGCCAGGTGCTACAACAGATTTTGCGATGTGAACAAAATAAGTCGGAAAATGGATCAAGCAGGTAGCTTAGTCTCGCACTTTCGTAACGCTATGGCCATCCCGTGAGAACTCTCTAAAATTTAGAAAGTTCATTTACCCAACATTGTGAGACATTACCTTCCAAATTTCTCCTTTGGTGCAATATATGGACTCTCCGCTGGGTTAAAAAGTCCTTAGAATTAATTTTTCTGGACTCAGTGGTAGTGTAAATTCTTGAAGTTTTGAGCAGGTAAGAAATCACAACAATATTGCAGACACGCCGGACATTTTGTTTATCGTTGATAAGCCTGACGTCACTTTATGCAGCCTCTTTGCAACACAATCCATCGCGCTGCTTACAGCACAACGTACCTTCCGTGCGTTATAGTCAAACGATGGAGAGACTCAGTAAGATCACACCTGTCGCCGACGCTGTTGAGGTTGCTAAGTTCCTTTACACGCCCAATTGGGCTGCTTTTGACCATCAAATAGTGTGCTCAAAGCGCCATTTTCGGCAGGACTCGTAGAGCTGTGTTTTTGAAACGCAATGATTAGGGCTCTTTTTTTTTCCCCACCACTGCGGCGGGTCCACGCCTAACTGAATTTTTGTTAGCAACACGGGAGAATTGCAACAACACGTTTGATCATTCGACTCGGGAATTTGCGTGCACAAAATTTGTTAATATATTCAACTTCCTTGCCGGTTTACTTATATACAATGGTGAGAGGAATACAAAAGAGATCGCAACAGTTGGTACAAGTATTGGCAGCATTTGTATAACTTATATAGAGATTTTCGTCTGATAGGTCCTCTTTCGCCACGAGCGAATAGACCCTTAAGACCCAGTCCGACTGATATTTATATCCAGGCGCTGGAAGCTTAGTCGAATCAGCAGGTATGTATACATATACTAGTGCTGAAATAAAATACAAAAAAAGTTTTCATCATCATGTCATGTCAGTCACTGTCACAAACACACATTCACAATGAACACAACAACAAAGACTCGCATTAAAATAATATCGAGCGTACTATATGCAATTACGTAAACATCGACTCGTACTGAAGAAAGTAATTTAATTATAGTATACCAGCGTGATCTTTACCAAGGTAGGACCTAGGCCACTGTGTGCCGTATCATTATCGATTCGATTCACAATGATGCATGCCATCTGTTCATGGGGATGAATTTACTGTCCATTCAATTAGGCTTAAGAACCCTCCGGTTTGTAATAATTAATATTAGAGACGGTAGAGGTGTAAGGAAAAAATCGTGGAAAGAAAAGTTTGTATTCACGAAATTACCCAACAGGATTTTTAAATTTCAAAACATCGGATTGGAATTTTACTACAAATCTATTGAAATTTGAACCTTTTCCCTCAAATTTGCAAATGATCTGTCCATCGTCTGGTACCATTACCAAATGAGTGCGAGGTGGTCTTTGGTATTATGCATACGAGGTAAGAAGCGATTATCGATGTAGGGATACCCACTATCAATTACGCAACCAGAAATCTGCGTCAGTGACCTGCTCACATTGTGTCATCTTCTCTTAAAAGGACATAATACAAGAAGCTATTGTATTCTTTAAAATTTGAAGCGACATATTTTTTGTATAGAAGGATGTTTGCCATGTGACCATCACCGCCCGGTAAGAAACAAAGCGCGGTCCAGCGTATGCGTGAGCACATGTAGTGCTTGTGCTTTAAAATTCGTGCTCATCAGTATAAATTGCCCATTGAAGGCCTGTATCTGTATGTGATTGTCCTCGCACCTCAATCACGGAATCCAGTAGCTAGGTGCTAAGTTGCAGCAAAGTTTGTAAACATTGAATGTCACTCAAATCAGCTTCTTGGCATAATCTGTTTCTGGTATTATGGTTTTCTCTGATTTGCTGAGCGCCATTCATGGCAGCCGCACAGTGCCTTGATCACGTTTACGACGTGGATATGTCGCGCGTTAAAAATAACAACTTATTTATATTATATTATTATCTATAAACACACCATGAATAACACAAAAGTAGATCAGGTAATGATGGACTACATTCAATCCCGGAATAAAAAAGACGCTATTTATACATTCCAAAAAGGTTGATGATATCCGATCAATGTTTTTTCCTCACTGTCCGAGCGATGCAACTTTTTTACCACACCTAGTTATAAATGGGAAATTCCTGAAAAAGTTTATGCTCATTACGAATATTCGGATGGTTCCGATTCCTTGCCATTTGATGGCCAAAAATCGCATAAATTGAATAGAATGGGTGTGAAGATATTTTTCAGCACGCACTTAAAAAACTCTTGTTGGGTAATTAGATAATACCAACTTTTTCTTTCATGATTTCTCCCGTCCTATACCTTCTCTATATTAATTAAAAACCGAGGGTCTAGCTAATTGAATGGACAGAGTCATGTATGATGTAATTTCTGGCCACCACTCCTTCACTTGCCGAGATTCTTGGTGGTGCACAATACAAATCTTTCCCTAATTTTAATGTGAATCTCTGACATTACTGACACCCGTGGTGTATGAGTGCACCAGTGTGGGACTGAGACTAGTATTGGTTTCAATTTAAGTAAAGTAGGCGTACAGTCGCCGTCACAATTCCTTTTCTGAAATAGGCGTCAATATTCGCGCGCGCGACTTGTATTTTCTTTACAGGTTGTCATGGTTCTGTCTGGCGGGAATGCTGACGTATTCTTGACACAGAAAAGGATTTATGACGGAGACTCGGAGAGTATAGGTAGTACTATTATTCAACAGACCCAATGTGTGCAGTTTTACCAGTGAGCAGTAGTGTGTATTTAGCTGTTCTCAACCGAAGACACTCCAACATTATTATCGGAATTAAATGGTGGCAAATCAGAATTGCAAAAGACTATTTGGTGTGATAATTCCTGCATGCTTGTTTTATTTTTAGTGCTATTATATAAAAACCAACATTGCCACCTTTCGCCCATAATGCTCAGTTTGAAATGAATTCCTTAAAAGTTATCAAATTACAGTGCTTCTTTAAATTCTTTTCTCATCAGGGCATGTATGTTCCAAGGTCGAGAAGGAGAGAGGTACCACAGCTTGTTGTGATCATGCAGATGGATGTCTGCACAGGTGGCAGATAATTCAACATGTAATCCACTCTACCGACTAAACCCGAATAGTAACTTCAAACATGGCATGGAGAACATGAGTTCATGTGCTGTACAATGTACATTTATACTTTGGACATAATGTGAATCCGTCCAAGCGGCAAATATCGGCAATTATGATCTTTTCATTGCAGATTATTGCTGATCGGATGTTTGACGTTGTTGCTAACTGCTTGTTGGATGTTTTCCCCTTGAGAGATATGTTGCTGATATAAGTGCTGGTCTGGCATTCCCTGGGAGATTGACAATTTTAGACTGCTGCTTAGGCCAAAAAAATTGTTGTATTGGAGTAACCCGCCCAACCCTAATTTTGAAAATCTTGCCCTGTACAAAAGTATACCTACCCTAATTTTTTTAAGTTGTTTTTACTCTGATTTTTACCCAATTTTTCTCAATATTTTTTTGTGTTTTTTGTGTTCTGGTGTAACTTTGGCAACTTGTGTTCTGGTGTAACTTTGGCAACTTCTCTTTAAGATTTTCTATAATAAGAGTCAAAAGTATCAATATTAATAACATTACATAGACTATGTATGATGATTTGATGTAGCAATGCATTATATAAAAAAAAAATCCGCCCGCCCTACCCTGTTTTGCACTGGCCTGTTACTCCAATACAACAATTTTTTGGCCTAATACTGCCAGTCAGACACTAACCCCTCAGGATATCGCCCAAAATGTAATGCTGTACCTGCTGTTCGAACGTGTAATCCTTTCAGAGAAGTGATGATTACTGCCCGTCGGACATTTACCGCTGTGTTAAAACAGGAAAAAATGCAGATAACTGCCGCTCTGCCTCTGGTAGATCAAGCAATTTAGATGGATGCTTACTGCTGGTCGAACATTTACCACTCAAGATTGAAGAGATTACTGAATATGGTTTGCTTCTAACTGCCGCTCAGACATTAACCCTTGAGAGACCCATTACTACTAACTGTCGGTCTGACTTTGCTTTTAAAATTAAAAAAAAAAATCCTGGTTTCGGGCCCGGTCTTCACCCTAGGGCGCGCCCCATCTGAAAATTATAGTATTTCTCTAAGTGTAAGGTGACCCACCTGACACTTTTCTAACACAATTATGAATTTGGAAACTTCACAGAATAAACCATGTACTCCATGGGATCAAAGAGAGAAAGATACTTGCATAAGGACATTGGTTACGCATATCGGCGAAGTAACTGATTCCTGCGCATCTAATATTGTCTAATTGTACCTTCAATACTCTGGGTTATGTCAAGTGCAAAAGTTGCACATTTGATTGAAAATGAATAAAATGCCATCACAATTTCTTTTCCTAAATTTCAGTGACCAGTAGATATACATCATGCAGCATTGACTCGAGCAAATAATGGCACTGTTGATACCCGGTAAATGCGCTCGGTATGCAGAGGATAAAGCACTACAAATTACTTTCAACTGTATTGGAAATAACAATGGCTCTGTACTTACAGATAAAAAGGATTTCAGGTGCTCATCACCAGATTAAGATTGAGCTATTTTTTTCATGACGCAAACCACAAGATACTCGTCCTCTTTCACGAATAAATAAATCTAAGCTTCTACTGTGCGTTCAATAAACTTTGACCATATATTTCATCATTTTTCCGAAAAGGAAACAAAGATGAACAAAAAATCATGAAAGAAAGTTGTTTGGCAGACTGTGACCTAACATCTTTGTGCAGAAATAAAACTTAACTTACAGTAACTTGTCGCGTAACCCCATCTCTTTTGAATTTACCGTGTTGTTAGCATAGGTCGCTAGACCCCCTTTTGTATTTTTCTAAATACCTATAGGTAAGCGGGACGAGAGGTTGTAAATCACAAAAGCGGCAATGGTCCCACAACATCAAAATTTTGTGAAAAATTAATAAACAACATCCTAGCGCATACACCTGTAAAATCTGCAATAATTTGCATATGTAGAAATATGATTTTTTTACCTAATTTGTATGCAATCTGCATAAAAGGGTGTTCCAGAGGTAGTTGGATATTTTCTTCTGTTACATTAAATGCAGAAAAGCTATGGACATGTGTTTTTTTGCATAATGTTAGGAATGTATTACTCTATCAACATAGAGTAGAAGTTTTCCAAATTTTAGTTACTAAAGGTTGTTAAATTTATATTTTTCATGCAAAAAATAGGTTTTTAAGCAGTTTCGTCAAGTTTCGGTTGATTTTCTGCTTACCACAAATAACCTTTGCATTTTTTTTAGTTTAAACAAAAAACACGTTCATGAACAGTCTACACTGCAAATTTGAGCACCAGAAACAACGCGGTTTTCGTGTAATTTCGTGTAATTCTCTCATTTTGTGTAGTAAAATACCAGTCTGGGCTGCTGCCTGTTCTAAGTAGTACATCGTATTATTTCTGTCACGCTCTGTTACATAACAGGGCAATTCACGCCATTATCAGAATACCCACAAATGGTCTTCATTGTCGCAAGCATGTTTCTATGATAAAGAACTTAAATTGTCTCTATTTCTATTATGTCTTTCCCAAATTTTCACCATCGTCAATATGAAATCGTAAATTGGTGATTGATTGCGAATCTTTCTTCAATATTTTAAATAAATCATTGCATTCACGCAATCTTGAATTAAAACATAATAAAAAAGACAATTATAAAATAGAAACGGCAATTACGGATTTCCATAGTAGACAACGGATTATGCAAATTTACACTTTGAAAAGGCTGTATGACAAAATACACTATTCAGATCATTTCATCATTAAAAAACGCAGGCCTATCTCTAAATTTCTTACATTAAAATTAATCTAATTGCATTCTATCAGTTTAGATTAAAAATTTAAATCAAAATGCATTGAAATATAAATGTAATAGATTAACAATTTTAATATAAATTCAGATTTTTCCTTCATTTTAATCTAAGAAATTGAGAGATTATAAAGGAGGTATCGCGGTATTTTGATAGCTCCTTGGTCTTATATACTATATAGCAAGACCGTGTTAGAAATTCTATGAGTTTTATGATTTTTCGACCAGTAAGTTGTTGAACCAATCTAGATTGCTATGCTATAATATTTGTACGGATCAAGACAAGACAAGATACGGCAAACCCGGCTCGCCTCCATCCACAAGTCAATTTAAACGATGAAGAAGAAGAGAATGAATGAAAATAAATTAATAGCTGTGTTTGCACAAATAAGACCAAAACAACCGGTAATTAGTATTGTTGGTTGACGGATAAAGGTGATAAACTTTTCTTTCTCCAAGAGGATTTACTTTAAAGGTCTTTACTTCTAAAAGACAGCTGCAGAAAACATATTATAGGCCTTAAATTTTGGCGAGCGAAGGAGTCGCCAGATTTGTAAAATCTGTTCGAAATTATCTCTTACGCTTTGTTTACATTGTAAAAGGCGCTCTATTAGTCTACTTGTTATGAATATTATGATATTCTGGGGCCGGCTTTGAATCATACAAATTTAACACAGAATGGAATCATCATGGTTTATCATACTTATATTTGAGCAGTATGAGGTGTTGGCAGCTATTTTGCAGATTAAAAAACAACCTTTTTCTTTTGGTGAACAAAAAAAACGGAAAACATAGAATGTACAAATTGATAAAACGCAGGTTTATCAAGTTTGAGATGTGTTTAAAAACTTCGCTTCTGAGTCAGCCGAGAAAAACGGCTTTTAGATTAAAAAAAAATCAAAAAGCCGGCTTTGCATTCGAAAAAAAAGCAGGCTTACGATTCAAAAATAAGCTGGAGAAAACTGTTTTCGCTTCAAAAAAGTTTTTTTTTTTAAAACCCTCGTCCAACCAAGGGGGGGGGGGGGGGGGGGGTACCCCCCCCCCTAGTGACATTTCGCTCCGGTGCTCTAAAATGCCAAAAAGCACTTCGAAAAAAGCTTCTAGGTTAATCATTCTCTCATCCTTTTCCGGTCAATTTCATTTTTTTGCGAAAAAAAATGTGAAGGTAAGCACATTCACGGGGGTCTAGGGTATGCCGTCAAAATCAAGGGTGGGTGGGGGGGGGGGGTGGGGGTGGGGGGGGGGGGTGGTTGCCACCAAGGATAGTTTATGGTGCATTTTTGAAAATATTATTGCAAAAGGAGGATGGCTCTAAAACTCTATGTTATGTAAAACTTCTCATTTGCCATCATTTGAGCCAAAAACCGCATGAATCCGAGTTATTCCTACGTTTTTTAGCGCAAGTATCGGATTTTCGCCTATTTTCTTGGGAAAAAATGCATTTGCCGACTTCGCGGACTTGAGAAGTCATTGTGACGACCTACTAGGTATGTTGGTACTTTATTTTGGTATCAATGGAAAGAGGGGATCAATACCTATCCCATGGTATCAAAATCATAAGCATCGGGTTGCTTTATAACAATTCTCCCCCTTGGTCGTGAACGTTAGTACAAAACACCCTTGGTGTTGGACGAGGGTTAAATCTGAAATTCTTTAAATCGAATTTGGTAAAAGGTAGTTTCGATTACAAAAAATGTTTATCGTATTAAATTAATTTTTTAATGAAAGTTTGGTTTATGTGTCATTTGTGCAGTACCTATTATTAGATGTGGGCACAAACAGGCGCCACATAAGATACAATTTGATCGTTTTATGATCACATACGGCCCACTACCGCGTGCATATAATGTACAAATGCATTTATTTTCTTTTTTTAGGTTTCTGAGGGACAGGACCTGTTTTTTGGGGGGGGGGGCTGGTCCAATGAAAAAAACGGAAGGCCCGCTAAACTAAAGGTGTCTAAAAATGAAAAAAAAAGAGAATAAAAGAATGTCCCGTGGCGCGTATTTTTTTTTTTTGTCTGACTAAAAACGCATAGCGTCTTAGGTTTTGACCTGTAGGAAGCGTGAGACATACTTCTTTTTTCGGTCTAACGGCTATCGTTGTGGTTTTTTTTTAGCAAAAAGCTATGCGCTGCGGGGAAATTCTTTTTTTTTTTTTTTTTTTTTTTTTTTGCATTTTAGACTTTTATTTTCGGCTGCTTCGTGGCCATTTTCTTATCGTGACTAATTTAAAAAATAGATTAAACTATCTTGAAAATCTTAAAGAGACAAAAAAACCTGGAACATTTGAAAAAATAGTGCGCCCTCAAGAATTTCTTTTTTTTAAGATATTTTGCATGGTTGTAAAGCGTTTTTATACAAAAAGCCCTCACCCGAACTGATTAACACAAATCAGCTTCAGTATGGGTGGGTAAACAGAAGTATTTTTAATTTAACGTCGCCGGGCGACGTGTAATTCAGCAGACGACGAAAAATAGCGTTTTTTAACACAAGAACACGCACGCCGTTATGCATGTTTCCCACGCTCTATGCCACAATGTTTGACGGTCTTATAAACCATTTGTGGTTGTAATATCAGTGAGTACGAGTCACAAATAGTCATGTAATAGACAAGTTTGTTGATTAAAGTTATGGAAATTTAAAAGTTGGCCCCTACAAATTACTGGATGTCTTATCCCCATTATCAATGTCCCTATCTGTTTTGGGATAGGCCTATGTTATTTTATATGTAAAATTAGATCTCTGTTTCCAATGGCCTAGATATCATTTGAAAGCAAATTGACGACATTTCATATTTTGTGAAAATGTTCCATGACGCTTAAAAAAAAGAAATGCACTAAAAATGTGATTTACGCAGTTTGCGAGCGGGAAGATGGACGAAACATTCTTCTTGGACTAAGCTCATATTGGTTTTGAGGTAGTATATCCCAGATGTATAGAGGGTTTTTTGGGGCGGGCGGGGGGTTTTGTCGAAAGTGATTTATTTTTTAAGAGTAGACCGTTTAGACCATGGGGTTGATTGCCGGAAAAGGAGCCCTGTTAGGACGTATGAAAGTCGAAGTTTTATGTTTCCCGGTTAACAGCCCCGCATTAGGATTCTGCCCGCAGTTTGAGATGCTGAAATTCTCCTTAAAAAGTTACATTATTTTGTATTTTAAAGAAATACTCAGCTTTCTTCTTGCGATCACATATTGTGAATGTGATTTTAGTATATTTAAAATCATAAGACAAGTTGCAGAAATCATTTTTAAGATGTAGGGTGGTTACTTGTGACACAAGATATGTAGCTATAGGAGGTTGGTGAATGGAATTGATGTGAAATGGATTGTTTCTCCAATAGTTGCGAATAATTGAAAAATGAAATAGTGCCTCATTATGATTTGGAACATTTTTTGGATTACAATCTATCTTGATAATTTACAAAATGATTAAATTTTATTATTTTTTTAAATTATCAAGAGTAAATTTACCCCAAAAAGCTTCAAGTGTTTGAAAATTTCAACTCTTTGGAGTAGCCCTGTAAAAGTGAAATTCACTCTTTTGAAATTTATGTGTGATAAGCCATCTGATTTCCAAAAAATCCATATCAATGCACTTTGCATTGAAAGGGGTGACCCGTTTTAAGTGAAGTTTTATTTTGATGTTGACGCATTTAAAACACTTTTCCTTATTTTAAAAAAAAAATGTGGCATATACTTTTGATGTGAGAGCTAAAAAGGTGATTTTGTAACCCATAGAATACTTCGTAAAATTAAATTGGGATTTTTCGCTTGGAAACCAAATACTTAGCAAATAAGAAAAACGGGTGTTAGCTTCTTCAGACAATTTTTGACAACTTCCGGTGATTGAAATTGGAGGGAATGGGGCTTTAAAAAATAAGTGATCGGAAAATAGTTACTCCAATAGCGTTTTGATTGACTACCTTTAGGAGTGACATTGACAGAAATCCCATTTGATACAAGAATTTCTTGGTGGTGGATGGGGATTGTTATCGAGCACTAAAGCAATTTCAAACCAAAATGTTATAATATAGCCACAAAGATGGGCACCAAGTTTAATAGAGGAGGAGCACGGTCCCCCAGGTCAACACATCATCGGGATTACTCCCTACTACAGAAAAGGTAGTTAGTACTCTCAAATTGGGGGTCACTTTTTCAATGGGGGCCAATTTAAGGTTACAAAGGGGTCAAACTTTTTTAAATGCTTCAATCATGTTGAAAATGTATGCCATCTTGTCCGTTGTCATAAGGATTCCAAAATGTATTAGTTATAATTATGACAACTTGGTTATTGCGGGAGAGGTATAGGGTAAAAATGGCTTAAAAAATGTTACAAAAAGGTCAATTTCGATTGTACAGGGGTCAAAATCAGAATTGTTCTCAAGATTTTGGTAAAAGAATGAAAGAAGTGGTATATAGGTTAAGTGCAAAAAGGAAATAGTGGTAGCATCTGCAATACATAGTTATAATGTTATGCGACAAATGGTCAGAGCGAGCTAGCTAGGGCAACAAAATCCAATTGGTCGTTGACCCCTTCTTTGACCATTATCTCCATAATTAAAATATAACATAGTCAAAAACCATGACGTTGGGGAGTCCTCTTACCTCAGGCAATAATTGTCAAAAAGATTAAAATATAATCAGATTAAACTTGTAATGTTGGCCCCTGTAAAAATGGGTGGTTAGTTGCCATTTAGGTCATTTTTACTAGATAACCCTAAACTAATGGTCGTTTCCGTAGTGGTACAAACTATACCTTTTTTGGAATCCTTATGATTAGATGAACAATATGGCATATATTCAACATGATGGGGCATTAGACCAAGGTTGGAAACTTAAATTGACCCTATTGAAAAAGTGTACCACACTGCTGAGAGCTACAATTTTTGAAAACGGTATTGCGAACAAATAAACTTTGCAACTCTCATTTTCTGAATCGCAAGGTAACTCGAGATACAGCCCACGATAAACATGAATTTTTATACAACGGATAACCGGAACAGGAACTCATGTTTTTCATCTTTTAGCCAGATTCCCCCCCCCCTTTCAAAGAATTCTGTCCCTTTCCACCTCTTACAATCTAAGAAGAAAGGGCTAAAGAGGTTCTAAACATGTCCTCCATATGGAAACATATTGTGGTTCACAAATTTAAGAATCGTTTTGAGGGTTCCATTCTTGAGAGTTCCATTATAGAGGACAAAAAAGTTCTAAGGCGCATTTTGTGTAGAGTGACGAGCTACCTGAAAATGTTGTTTGTTTTGCTTGGTTTTATTGTTTTGTTTGCCTTGCGTATATTATTCCTATCATTCGTCATATGATACAATATTTGGACGAAGAAAAGTGGTTTCATGTGGAGCATTCATAATTGAAATCTACTGAAATAAAAAATTCATGATCAGTTCACGACTTTGAAATATTCCATAAACGTAATCTTAATATAGGCATTACTGTTACTTAGATTTAACATTGTTCTTATAAATGCTGATGGTTTATTTTGTTGAAGCACAAAAATGATTGTACATGTCGCAGAACACATATACGGAAAACATAGATCGTAGCCAGGAGTTTCCGAGTTTTCAGGGGGTGGAGGGATTCGGACAATGAGGGACTTTTTTTGCCAAAATGTGGATCATTGCCGTGGTTGGGGTGGGAGATTGGGCCGCCAAGTGGACTTTTGCCAAAAACATCTGCTTATTTTTATCCAAAATCTCACTGTGAAATCCATATTTACTTGTCGATATGGTTGCGCAAACGGCCAATCATTGTTATGATCTTTTATAAACTTTGGGGAATGGGGGAGGTTCGGCGCTTTCTATTGCCGTTCCCCAAAAGGTCAAACTTTGAATCTATTCATTAGCTGATTCTCGCCTGCAATGATATAGCGAACAAACCTTTAGGTTGACGAAGTCATTTAAATGAACACTCTTTTCGTTTGTCCGGCTTCCCCTTCCCCTACAGAAACATAAACCTGAAAATACACAAAATTGGTTGTTATATCTGATTTTGCTCCTGCCAAAACCCCTCAATGTTCAGGGTCAACACCGCGGACCGATCAATAAGGGAACCCCATTGGGATGGTGGTTACGCCGTCGCTTCGCAGATCGGTAAAATGTAGATTTAGGGTTTCATGCACTCTGAGGAACCGAAGCATTTTCTCGGTCGCCAAATTCAACCCAAAACAGTTCAAATGACTCACAGTTCTTGGAAAAATATTATAGGATACATATTGTGAAGAAAAACGTAGAGTATAACGTATGTATAAACTTTTATAAGTAAAGATAGCATCTAAAATCACAAAAATATGTAAAAATCTGAAAATATCGACCTGTTACATACTTATATCAAATAGATTATGTCAGTTTTCTTACTATTATAGTTTGGTAGATTCATTGGCTAAATTATTAAAAAGAAACGAAATCGATAGATCTTTAATTGATAAAGTTATAGCTATTTTTCTGTAAATACGTGCATACCTAATTTCGTATGCATATTGTATGCAAATTAGCCTATATCCATTGTTCTACAAGAGCAAATTACTGCAGATTTCACTTCCAATAACTTCAAACACTATATTTTCGATATAACACAACATTTTGATGTTGTGGGCATATTGCCGCTTTTTTGTTAAATAAGCCTCTTTTCAGGGCCGTCCCGCTTGCCTACTAGTTGTAAATTGAATAGAAATGAGGTATCGCAATATGTTATGGATCTTGGTTCTGCACAAAAATGTTAGGTTACAGCTTACCAAGCAACATATCCACCGTGAGTTTTGTTCACATTAGTTTCTTTTTTTCAATAAATGATGAAATATACAGTCAAAATTATTGAACTCACAGTAGAACCTCAAAGTTTATTTTTTCGCGAACGAGGCCAGCTCAATCCAAACTCGATAGACGTTTCATATAGAAGTCCCAAGTATACAAAAGAGTTGCCATTGATTCCATCCTGCGCTACTGCACAACATCATACAATGCAATGCTTAATTTTGCGTACCTGAGACAGGGTGTCTCAGAAAGAACGTTACCCTCCAGAAACAGCCATTTTTACCTACTTAATCAAATCTTATCCTTTTTTAGCTTTATATTATGAAAATATGTACTCTTTTTAACATTTGGTGAAAACATGAAAGAAAACGGTGAAAAAATAACCAAACAATGACTATTTCCCTAAATATGATGCAAACCTACTTTGTCCACGGCTTGCAATAGCAGAGAAACATGTACATTGTAATTCTTATGGATTTGAGCACACGTAACACCTCAGATTTAATTAATTTGTTCAAATGTAATGCTTAAAAAGCACTTGAAACGTACACTTAATTTGTTCTTCAGAATGAAGTGACCTAAATCCCTTCACCGTCTCCTATCATAATACAAATATGAATTTGGTTAAAGCGCACTTTCAAATAATGGCATTGGGCGTGACTCCTACAATGACATATTCTACTGAACTGCTCTTGGGTTAAAGGACCATCGTTCATCGTGAATGGGTAAAGTTTCCCTCAAAGTAGGGTTCCCAGCAATCAAGGGGAACAGAGGACAAATGCTGGAACATGTCAAGACTCTAAAAAGGTGCAATGAGAGAGATATGATCATCAAAGAACAGGACAATCAGCAGTAAATAATGCTGCAGTGCTAGAGAACTGAACAATAAACTCTAGAACCAGCAATGAACCTTGGAATTTGAGAGTATTATTGGCCAGGAGGGTCTTAAAACATTTTTATGTTGGAGACATTTGCATCCATGGTTTCCTCTGCTAATGCTAGCCGTGGACAAAGTAGGTTTGCATCATATTTAGGGAAATAGTCATTGTTTGGTTATTTTTTCACCGTTTTCTTTCATGTTTTCACCAAATGTTAAAAAGAGTACATATTTTCATAATATAAAGCTAAAACAAGGATAAGAATTGATTAAGTAAGTAAAAATGGCTGTTTCTGGAGGGTAACGTTCTTT
>JAMKCH010006524.1:0-116531 GCA_023653785.1 Ophioderma brevispina | reverse complement strand
CCTGCTCTCCCTTCTCCTCCTGCTCTCCCTTCTCCTCCTGCTCTCCCTTCTCCTCTCTTGCTCTCCCTTCTCCTCTTGCTCTCCCTTCTCCTCCTCTTGCTCTCCCTTCTCCTCTTGCTCTCCCTTCTCCCCTCCTGCTCTCCCTTCTCCTCTCTTGCTCTCCCTTCTCCTCTTGCTTTCCCTTCTCCTCCTCTTGCTCTCCCTTCTCCCCCTCTTGCTATATTATATTATAATATACCAAATAACATAAATACTTCAAACCAATCTAGGAGGTAGTTATCATCTTACAAATTAAATAAAATCATTGTTTTCTTATAAGGAAAAATAACTCCAGTTGTCTCAGCTCTGTTCGTGTTTAATTGTTCTGAGCAAACACACTTCAAAACACTCTGCTAGATAGCTGCATCTGAAGAATTGAATTTCATTATCTTCAAGGAGTGATTAAGATGCAGCAAACTTCGTTGTTGTTGTCTTTTGTCTTGAGTCTGTTTAATCAAAATACTCTGGACCATTTTTGTGGGTGATTACATCTTCAGAATTGAATTTGTTAACTGTCAATGAGGATGGTTTTCAAATTGAATTGTTTTATGATGTTTTATTGTACTAACTGTACACAGAAATGATGAAAACAGTTAAGAGGGTATCTGTCCTGAAAAGTCAACATCATCATTTTTGAAAGGGTAATTGCAATAATGTTTAGCTCATGCATGACACAAGATGCTCTGTGCTATTATAATCATGAAGCAAGTATCTATCTACACAGCTGTTTGAAAGTCTCATTTATTATAAGTGGCGTGGTCTAGTGGTTAGAGAGCTTTCCTCTGGACCCAATGGTCCCGGGTTCAAATCTCGGTGGGGTTACTTGCTGGATTTATTCTAGGTACTCAATTCTGGATTTAGTTTGTAGAGGAGCTATTGATTAAAACCAGAATTGCCACTCTCCTCATGGTTCATTTGATATGGGTTTCCCATTGTGTGTGTTTCGTCAATGTCTGGATGTAGTAACCTGGCGCTGATTAGTTGCTGCCGTAGTAAGGTTGCGTTGTCTCTGTCGTTGTTACTGCGCTTTGTAACTTTCGGGAAAAAGGCGCATTACAAATGTTAAAATTATTATTATAACAAAACCAGAATAAAACAAACATCACCAGCAACACACTTTTTACAACTCATTTGGATTATTTAGTCCACTAACTACATCCTTTGTAAATTTTACAATTTTTTTTGCGGGCAAATATGATTTTTCTTCAAATTCTAGTTTTCCACGTCTTTCTGTGGAGAATGGGCATATAGAGTGCACTATAACTTACAAATTTGTACCTTTGTAGGCCTATATGGCAAGATTCCCGCGATGGATTTGTCTGCTTTTTGCAGAGATAATAGCCCTTGCATGTCCCTACCTATATCAGTTGTCAAAATTGTGTCGCCACTGCTTAAAATTGTTCTAGAAATAAAGGAGACAATTTGCATGGGGATCAAACAGTTGTGTCTACCAAACAAAGTTATGTGCATCCACAATATATAATTCTTGATTTCACAAAGTTAATAACTTTTGTCACATTTGGAAATTAAAATTGTGGTAGGCCTACATTAAAGACTTAAAGGCACTGTGAGTGACTTGCTAAATAAAAAAATTAATAAAAAATAACCGAAACAATATTTTTGCATGTCTGTAACAAGTACAAGTATAGCTATGCTAACATACCCTATAAGTGCTAAGACTGAAAGCAACCTATAGTAAGAACAAAATTAGATATTTTAGAAATTACTATTCGTAAATGGAGATTCATATCTTTGAGCACAGCTGCTTTCTGTTAATGCAATAATAGCACATTTTTTTAAGAGCGCCCCCAATTTTTCAAAAATGTTGAGATTTTTACACTGTTACATTGGTAACTGGCTAGTAAATTATACCTGTGAATGGTTAAGCTCGAAAATGTTTATGTGTCACAAATGAACAAATTTTGTAATTAGAATAATTAATATCGGAGATCTACGATAATAATTCAACGGCTGCTGGAAACGGCCTTCCAATATGAAATAGCCGGGAAATAGCGCCAGGTACATGTCTACGCTGATCCATTAGTTGTTTTATTGGTTCAGGCAAGTCAAGTTAGAGGTCATATTCTTGAGGTGGCATTATTTCATCATGGACAGACATAAACCACAGCAGCCAACAACGTCCTGCTGAGCTATTGTTATGACTGTCATTGTTCAAATAGAGTTTCTTCAACAGACTTTAGTAGACGTCTGTGGAAATTTGATATCCAGGTTTAAAAATAAGGTTTTAGAACACAAAGATATGTGACCGGTTAGAAGTTTTTCTGCTTAACGGTTTCAGGTGGTTTAAAAGGAACCATTTTAGACCAAAAAATTCCTACAAGGTCTTTGATTTTTCTTGGGAAATCTGAAGTAAATATCCGTGTTTTCAAATAGCAGCAGTGCATGAGCTGATGTTGGTGTAATCCATGCACAGCGGGACATTGCCGGCTGCTGTAGACATAGACTTAGCATTTCCAGCTCTGCCGCTAAGTACAATCTGGGATCCCAATTCTAATTACAAAATCGCTTATTTTATGATAAATACGCATTTTTGAGCATTCTCGTTCACAGGTGTAGTTTCCTAGACAATTACCAACATAACTGTGCAAAAATATCAAATTTTCAAAATTGGGGCACTCTTCAAAAAATGTGCTGTTATTGCTTTAATCTTTCAGTTGCAAAAAATAATTCTACAGACTTAACTTTCACCTTTAAGCTATTGCTGCAAATTTCAAATATATCGGGTGAATCACTGATAGTGACTTTAAAAAACATTTGCCTCATAATCTGTGTATTCTTCTCGGATAACCACCCACATTACACAAAACCTGAGACCTGGCAAGCTGTTTACTTGAAGATGGCCTGCTATTGATATATGTGTAAATCAGGGTAGGTATGCCAGCTCATCACATAGTGTACAATGGATTACAAAAATCCACACATGTATCAATAGCTATCATCTTCTAGTTGGAATAAATGCCTGAAGTAAATGGCCTGTCAAGTCTCAGATGTTGTGTAACACAGCTGGTTATCTGAGCAGAATACAAAGTGAACTTTGCCTGGGCTCATAATGAAGAGACCTGTGTATGGGAGTTTCTGTAACCTGATCCATCTGACACACTTTTTTCGGACACACTTCATGAATTTGGAAACCTTAACGGAATATCCATATCCAGGGCTTAAATCACTCACGATGGAGGAACCCCTCTCTAGAATATTTCCACAAATCTCTATCTTTAGCCATTCTTGTCTAAATTGGACCGAGTTGTTTTGTCATTTCGTCCCTCCATCTGGTTTTTGGACGTCCTGGCTTTCTGGTCCATTCTCTGGGGGTCCACTCTGTCACTCTGATGGTCCACCTGTTATCCTGCAGTCTAGCAATGTGGCCTGCCCATCTATGTTTGGCTCTCCTAATGCAGTCGATAATATCAGTTCTTCCTCCATTTCAATAATCCTGTCGTCTGTAGAGAGAGAGTTCTTGCGTTGTACGTGCATACGTTCAATTTCCAATGGCAGCCTGTCTTTACCCAGAGATTCTTAGCACCCTCTGCTCCTTTGCTATCCTTACCGCTGCCTTGGTCAGGTACTCCAGAGTTGCTGGGGACTGAGGGCTGTGGTTTATTTGTATCTGTCATCAGGGGCGGCGCCAGGGTAAAATCATAGGAGGGGCGAAACAGTACAAAATGAACTCATTTTGGTTAAAAACCCCTAATTTTGCGCAATAACCCGTTTTTCCTAAATTTTGAAAATCTCAGGGGGGACGGCCGCCCCTCCCTGCCACCCACCTGGCGCCGCTCCTGTCTGTCATAACTCGCCATGCTTGGCCTGCGGGTTGGCAAGGTATTTTCTTTCTGGGTTCCTTCCCATAGCCTAAGTGTAAAGAATGTCAAATCACAGGCCTAGCCTACAAGGATATAAAGTAAAGTGTTCAGCATTTGGTCCAGTTGTCACCCATACTAAAGCATATGGGGATGCACTCAAGCCGCCAGCCGAGGGGATCTGTGTGTATGTGCCCCCAGTGGCATCGGTGAAGTCTTGATTTTACCCAGGTCTCGGGTGCCTAGCAGATGGAAATAGCTAACCTAGGCAACTGGATGCTGAGAAGGAAAAGAAAGTAGCAAAAGAAGGAAATTGAGCTGTGAGAGGTAGAGGTTGCTCAAGCCCCACTCTGACTCTGGTCACTAGGCACATTTTTGACCAGCCCACCACCAACGGAATATACCTGTGCTTTATTAGGTGAAGGGTTTCTGAATTCATCCGTTTGTTTCAGCAAAAAAAGTGTGTCAGATGGATCTGGTTACGGAAATTCACCTTGTGTACTGCAATATGGTATATTTGTGTTTATGTCCTCACTATGTCCTAGTCTATAATTTCAGCACAAATTGAAGGCATTTTGTATTTTGTTTCAATTTAAAGGTGCATTTTTAGTTCAGTAGATATCCTTGAGAAAAGCTTATTCACAAAATTTGAGTTGATGCCGATCTTGCGGTTTTGTGTTATGAGCGAATGCTCGTTTTCCACGGTCCCATAGGCCACCGTGCTGGAATTTCTGTCCGTTTATGGACAGAAAATACAAAATTGTGAATTTCTTACAGATACAACCGAATTTTGCACGTAAGATTTGGTACAAATGGATTATTAAGGCTAACAGTTCAAATGATATAAAAATCTCAACTTTTTTGGTTGAGGTTGTGGATCATGAAATACCCTTTAATTCAAACATACGAAAATTCACATTTTGAATCTCATGATAAGCCTGCTTTTACCCAATGCATGGCCTTGCAGGCAATTCTATCAACTCAAAGTGGAAAATTTTAAATTTAAAAAAGTATAATTTTTTCTTTCAAATTACCCATTTTCATATTATTCAATATGCAAGCTTGGATTAAAGGCTGACTTGGAGATTTTGAAATATGTTTTTTTTTAGAAATTAAAAATAGCCAACTGGAACTAAAAAAGTCGCCTAAAATTCTTAATTCCAAAGTTAGAGATGTATCAGATTCTCGTTTTCATGCAGTAAACATTTATGCACAGTATAACAGTGCCATAGGATACTGTGTCTAACAAAAATTCCGGATCCGGAATTTTATAACAAAGTTGTGATTTTCTATATTAAGGACATCGATTTGAGCTTAGTTATTTCACACAGTAATTAGTATATGGACAAGCATTATATATATGCAAAATACACGATTTGTTTGAAAATTGAGGGCGCCCTCCTCAGTAAATCTGAGTCGGCCTTTAAGTGGTATTAACTGCCAACTTTGACCCCAAAAGCCCAAAAAAACATCAGAAATACATTTTCTTTCCCTAGCTGACTGAGATTTTGGTGATTTGGCACAGGTCATTTTGATTTCCCCACTTTTGTGGCAACCATATTTGAGAGAGAAAATTAGTGGGGTCCATTGCAAAGTCCCCATGTAACCGCCATTTGCGCACATTTGAGAGATGGGGGTCGAGAGAGATAGAGTTAAAGGTGCATTTTGTGATTCCAGCACCCTCTGTTTTATTAATTGTTCACTAGATATCCTTGAGAAAAGCTTATTCACATTTGTTTTCCACTGTCCCATAGGCCACTGTGTTGTAATTTCTGTCCGTTTATGGACAGAAAATACAAAATTGCTAACTTCTTACAGATGCGACCAAATTTACACATAAGATTAGGTACACATGGATTACTAAGGCTACCGGTTCAGATGATATAAAAATCTCAACTTTGTTGAGGTAAGTCAGGGACGAGGTTGTGGATCACAAAATACCCCTTTAAGGTGCAAAAGACTTTATAAAAAGTGGGATCCCCCAAATGACCTTAGATAGGGGTAAAAGTTGTAAGGGGAGTAAAAGTCCCCACTATATGAGTCAGTGAAAGTTTTTTTAAAGATTGGTAAACCACACAGTGAAAGTAAATGATTTCAAATAGAAATGGGGGCGTTTTAGCAATTATCGATAACTAAAACATGATATCCCCACTATTACGGTTTGGCAAGGGAGGGTGTGAGAGAGAGAGAGATAGAGAGATTGTGATATTTAACTTTAACTCAGAGATCATTCACTGTCAACAACATGCATTTGGCAAATTGAAATTCTTGTTTTTTCTCATTTTTTTTTCAAAATAAGTAAAAATCATACATTTTGTTATCACTCTAGATTAAATATTTTGTTTTTTTTGTATTCCTTTTCATTTTTCCCATTACTTTTCTCATCCCCTTTCTCTTGCATATATACAATATTGTAAATACCAGAGTGCAAGCCATCTATTGGGTAATAAATATGCCATTAAGTCATCATTAGTGAGGAGGGATTTGCGCCTAAATTGTCAAGGTGACATGTAATTGTAAGAATTATGACATTGGTTTCATTCTGTGTCTTGGCTCTTTATAGATACATCAGAATGGTGCATTTGTCACCAAATTGGTTTCTCGAGAGCTGGATCACCAATATTCCAGATATTCACCAAGTCACCAAGTATGTCATCAAAATATTGTGAGAGTATAAATTAAATTTGATTGATGCCAATGTGAATTTACATTGCAATTCAAGTGCTGATGGTTTTCATCATGATTGAACTTGAAGGGGGAAAGGTAAAATCCCATTTTTTATAATTGTATAATTTTTTCCTTCCATTTTTGTATTGTCGACTGCAGAGTAGCACATAGGGATTGTTTTCATAGAATCTGATATGTGTGTGTTCATTTGTGTGTGTGTATGCGTGTGTGTGTGCGTGCATGTGTGTGTGCATGCATGCATACATGCATGAGTGCATTAAAAATGCTACCCCTGTACTTAATGCACCCGTACTGTTTTACCCATTGATAAATATCATGTACGGTCAGAAGAACCAATGGCCCAAGACTCATATGGGGTGTACACAGATTAAACTCTGATGACCCCATGTGACCTTTGACCCTATTTTCAAACCACAATGGCAAAGAGAGAAAATTTGTCCTTCTAGGGTTTGGTGCTTGCCATTAACTGTAGTGTAAGTTACCCAGTGGGCTATTCATTAGAAATCCGTACTCACTTGCAGATGACTTCACTCTGAAAAAATTAATTTGATATTCAACAATTAAATCACAATAATTCATGAAATTCATAGAGTTTCAGTGTAAAAATTCAATGAACGTTAGATACTAATCCAAACATTAAAGAGCTATTCACGTAGATAATTGCCACTTTTAAAGTAATGCATATTTCATATGTGTGTCTTACGATGTAATTGACACTTACAAGGCAATCCCATTTTGTTTAAATTTCCAAATATTTTTATTCTGTTCTTTTTTTATTTCAACATTTGGAAGGCTGTTCTGAGAAGAATTTTAATATTCATTTAAGGATTCTGTAGCATTAAAGCTGTTGTGAGTGAATTAGATTAGACAGTCTTGGAGTTTTTTCATCCCCCCTTCGTCTTCTTCACTTCAGGTAATTGAAAACAAGTCTGGTTTCCTTTGAAGATATTTTTATCTTCAATGGAAGTTTAACGTGTTCATGTAAATTCAGCCTTAGGCATTATATTGAGAGACACCAATATATTTCGTACTTGGTACATGGGCTGCATGTATGTGCAAGCATGAGCGTGGTCCTTAAAAGTAAAACAGAACATTGCTAAAGAGCTTATTTCCTGTACAATTCACTGAAATCATTCCAAATATACTAAAATTGTAGTTTATCTTATATTCAGTCTTGCAAATGCAAACTTATTTTTTATTTTGTTTTATTTTTTGTTTAATTAAATTTATTTACTATTTAGTTATTTTAATTATTTAATAGTTTTTAGTTTTTATTAGCATTATCAAATCGGCCAATACTTACATAATGATATAATTATTTGCAGTCATTATTGGAATAAATATTGCATATAAGAGGGGAAAAATAATATACATAATGTTAAATGGCATGATATCAAATGCAGGAGAGGTCATAATATGTCGGATGGACTTTGAGCATGACCCCACCTAAAATATACAATGATTATGATTAATATTTTTAAAAAAAAAAAAAAAAAAAAAAAAAAAAAAAAAGCAGGACGAACATGACAGAGGACTTGACACGTATTTTTTTTAACAAGATCGGGGCAAAAAAAAACACATGGTGAAACGAGGCGAAATGTATTTTACAACCAAATTAGTTAATGTTTATCATTATCGTTTTTATAATTATGTGTAATTTTGTAAATGCAGTTATTTGATCCAGTAGAAATTGTTCTGCAAAAATTGGGGCAATTTAAAATGTTGACGCAATCAAAATCAGTGCCACTTTATTGGTTACAGCTCGCTCATTTTTGGCAAATGTCCAGTGAAGTTACTTGATGTGTTGGGGGTCCATATCTTAAAAACTATTGACATTATCGCTATGAAATTTTTCAGGCTAACAGTCTTTCTTCTTACCTTACAACAAAATAACAAATATCATGCAAGTTGTTCAAAACTATGGCGGCTGGCACCAATGTTGCATTTTATTGGGACATGCTGTAGACTCTTACCTTTATGTGGGCACAGAAATGTCTAAAAGTGCTTATATTTCATATAAAATATAGGTTGAATTACCTAATTGCTCCGATAGAAAATTACAAATTCACATTTTATGTACCAGAATAATTTTCCTCCGCTTATCCTTTCAAGGGGATATTTTTGATAGAAATCTTTACACCAGTGCAAAAATCACCTTTTAGCAACCCATGTTATGTTAAATATCTCGTTGCACGTCAATAGCAGCAAAGTGGGAAGACACATAGTTGTGTGCAAGGTCATCATGTTTTTTTCAAAGTACAGGGCTTTTCTGTCGAACCACTGATCGAAAAAAAAATAAAAAAAAAAAAAAAACCAAGTTTAGGCAATATGGACTCATTTTATACGTGTTATTGGGAGATTTCATTTTCATGAAATTTTTTGTGTTTTTTAAGTTTTATATTTTTATTTTATTGAAGAGGGTCCTTGACTCGTGGTGCCCAAGGTTAATAGAGGGATACCCTTTGCTGCATACCCAATTTACAGGTTCCGCAATATTGACTTAGCTTTGGCAATTCCCAGTTGTTTAAGTATGTATCCCACACCGTGAATATGCCAATCATTTACCAATATGTAATTAATGCCAATGCTAATGGAAACTTGGCCCAAATTGCCAACAAATAGGGCCGGGCAATAATGGATACCATATAGAAAAAATGATGCACGTGTGTGTGTTATTATTATGATATTTTGTTTTTAATATGAGTATCATCTCCAATGGTGTTTAGTCCAGTTATGTGTGACTGCCATTTACACAACCGATTCTTCATGGAGTAGGTACACCCGTGGAATAGCTGCAGAGGTTTCTCCACCACTGGTGGCTTAAATGGGTACCTGTCAGTCCTAGCAGACAACTGCAGAGTACAATAGGATGGGTACTGCTTAGTAAACATAGTTGCTATCCACCCAGTAGCTGTGTACTTCACCAGTACTTAGTTTCTAGGTGTAGCCTAACTCTGGGTTACACTGTGAGTCAGGAATCTCGCTGTGTAGTATATGTCACATGACATAAACCATGCGATAATGCCAGAACAGATCTATGGAAAATTATCCAATTTAGCAGCAGAAGGAAACGGAGTTCCAAGAGAAGGTTCACACCACTAAATCTCTCCCATGCGTTCCTGTACAAACTGGGCGAGATAAGAACGTCATTTTCTCCTCAATGGACTTAAAGCTAACTTCTGCTTGAATATCATCATAACTCCTACCGAATCAATCATGAAATTAGGGTAGATATCCCCACCAATGTTCGAGCTACTGAACCGTGAGACATCATGCACCGTGGACCCTGGAAGTCACAGCCTTTTCAGTCAGGTGTTCCCTGTAAGAACGGTTAAAATTGGTTTGTCGGATCAAAATAACATATCAATTGACAATCTTTTTTTTTATTCCTACCGTTTTATACTTAATAGTTGATGCACCATGATTTGTAACAGATCTCGCCATTTCTCTCGTTTTTAGGTATACTTAGGCGAGGGTCACAAAAAACCACCTCATTTGCAGTGGGGTTGGACTTACACGTTTCTCATGTTATTTACTGGTGTGAAGCCCGAAGGCCTGTAGTGAGACATGGATTCTGAAGCCTCATATAATGTCCCTACTGGTGGCTAAAAACCTGACCTATTTATGAAGTTTAAGGATTTAGGCACATTACTGACTTGCCCTCCCTTCCTAGGCATTAGTTCAGGGTTTCCACTTTTTTGTCCCTAGACCACCCATGTCTTGCCCTAGCTTGCGGCGAACCCCCATTACTCAAATAATATATTCTCAACAAGAATTTGGACCAGTCAAGGAAATATTGAGGTGTTGTGGAGAGGTACGTCAGTGCAAGCCAATTTTTCAAGCCATGGTAAGGGCTTGCCATCAAGGTCGCCTCATTTTCTACGCAAGCTCTGATCTACTATGAAGGGAAAAGCAAGCAATTCTTAACAATTTCGGTGTGGCATTCTGAGGGTATGGTGCTCTCCATTGTCTACCAACAATTGGTGCACGAATGGGCAAAAATACGACTAATTTCATTACAATCTTGTTCATTTTTGGTCTTTGAACAATCCGTAAGTGACAATTTTTCTACTGTTTGCGCCGACGTGTGCCGAAATTTTTTAATGCAATCAAATTCAATTGGATTAATCACCCACTGCAAAATCAGTTTGAACTTGCTTGACATTAACTATATCCATTATAGTTGTTCAATTTTGGTCTTTGAACAGTTTTCTGTAAGTGACAATTTATACTGGTTTTCGCGCGAAGCGCGCAGAAATTTTTACTAATCAAATACAAATTCCAATTGATTAATCAAACACGGCAAATCAGTTTGGCTTTCTTGACATAGTTATATTATTTGCCAATTCTGTTCCTGCCTTTTGACAAGTACTTTCATTTTAATTGAAACTACTTTGTGACCCCTGTCTTACGGGTTCCGCGACCCCTTTTGGGAGTCGCGCCCCCGGAGGTTGGGAAACTTGCTTATTGGCTAACTTGCATTTGAATTTTCAATTGGAATTCGAGCTTTACCATTACAAACAAAAGTTAACATAAAACTGTATTTGAGTCTATGGGTGTGCAAGAGTGCATGTATTAATGCTGTAGAGAGCAGGCCGGGCTTGGTAAGATTGCACTATGGTTGCCTGTAAGATGCCTGGTGTTGCTTTGCAAGAGTTCACAACGATTGCCTTGAAGAGTGCCTAGACTGCTTAAGAGTGCACTTCTACTTGTCCATGAGTGCACTGAGATTGCTTGTAAGAAGCAATAAGATTGCTTATAGTGCACTAAGATTACTTGTCAGAATGTACACTGATTGCTTGTAGAGTGCACTAAGATTGCTTAGTGCACTAAGAATACTTGTTAAGAAATGTACCCGCTTTGCTTGTAAAGTGCACTGAAAATATGCTTAGTGGCACTAAGAATACTTGTAAGAATGTACATCTGATTGCTTTTAAGAAGGCCAAGATTGCTTAGTGCCCTAAAATACTTTAAGATGTACACTATTGCTTGTAAGAGTTGCACCAAACTAAATTGCTTAGTGCACTAAGAATACTTTTAAGAATTTGCCTTATTGCTTGTAAGAGTTCCATAATGATTGCTCGTGCACTAGATTATCTTTCAGAATGTCCATGATTGCTGTAAGAGTGCACTCAGATGCTTAGTCACTAAATACTTGTAAGATGTACCTGATTGCTTGTAAGAGTGCAAGAAGATTGCTTATGCACTAATAAACTTGTAAGAATGTACACTGATTGCTTGTAAGAGTGCACTAAGATTGCTTATTGCACTAAGAATACTTTTAAGAATTAACTGATGCTTTTAAGAGTGCACTAAGATTGCTTAGTGCACTAAGATTACTTGTCAGAATGTACACTGATTGCTTGTAAGAGTGCACTAAGATTGCTTAGTGCACTAAGAATACTTGAAGAATGTACACTGATGCTTGTAGAGTTGCACTAAGATTGCTTGTGCGCTAGAATACTGTAAGAATGTACCTGATTGCTTTAAGAGTGACTACAGTAGTGCTTGTAAGATGTAACACTGATTGCCGTGTAAGAGTGGCACAAGATTGCTTAGTGCACTAAGAATACTTGTAAGAATGTACACTGATTGCTTGTAAGAGTGCACTAAGATTTGCTAGTGGCACTAAGATTAGGCGTTGTAAAGAATGTACACTGATTGCTTGTAAGAGTGCACTAAGACTGCTTAGTGCACTAAGACTACTTGTAAGAATGTACACTGATTGCTTGTAAGAGTTGCACTAAGATTGCTTAGTGCACTAAAGGATACTTGTAAGAATGTACACTGATTGCTTTAGAGTGCACTAAGATTGCTTAGTGCACTAAGATTACTGTCCGAATGTACACTGATTGCTTGAAGAGTGCACTAAGATTGCTTAGTGCCCTAAGAATACTTGAAGATGTACACTGATTGCTTGTAAAGAAGTGCCACTACGATTGCTTAGTGCACTAAGATTACTTGTCAGAATGTACACTGATGCTAGGGGGGGGGGGGGGGGGGGGGGGGGGGGGGGGGGGGGGGGGGGGGGGGGAAGGAGAGGTGTAAGAGTGCACTAAGATTGCTTAGTGCACTAAGATTACTTGTCAGAATGTACACTGATTGCTTGTAAGAGTGCAACTAATGATTGCTTAGTGCACTAAGATTACTTGTCAGAATGTACACTGATTGCTTGTAAGAGGGCACTAAGATTGCTTAGGCACTAAGATTACTTGTAAGAATGTCACTGGTGCTTGTAAGAGTGCAATAAGATTGCCTTAGGTGCACTAAGAATTACTTGTAAAATGGACACTGATTGCTTGTAAGAGTGCACTAAGATTGCTTAGTGCACTAAGAATAACTTGTAAGATTTTACACTGATTGCTTGTAAGAGTGCCCTAGATTGCTTGTGCACTAAAATACTGTAAAATGTACACTTGATTGCTTGTAAGAGTGGCAATAAGTTGCTTAGTGCACTAAGAATACTTGTAGAATGTACACTGATTGCTTGAAGAGTGCACTAAGATTGCTTAGTGCACTAAGATTACGTGTAAGATTGTACACTGATTGCTTGTAAGAGTGCACTAAGATTGCTTGTTCACTAAGAATACTTGTAACGAATGTACACGATTGCTTGTAAGAGTTGCACTAGATTGCTTAGTGCACTAGAATACTTGTAAGAATGTACAATGATTGCTTGTAAGAGAGTGCCATAAGATTGCTTAGTGCACTAAGATTACTTGTAAGAATGTACACTGAGTGTTGCTTGTAAGAGTGCACTAAGATTGTGAGTGACAATAAGAATATTGTCAGAATGTACACGACTGCTTGTAAGAGTGCACTAAGAGTGCTTAGTGCACTAAGAATACTTGTCAAAATGCATACTGATTTACTTGTAAGAGTGCACTAAGATTGGGTTATCGAGTGCGTTAAGATTGCTGGTAAGATGCACTAAGATAGAAGTGCACTACATTTGGCTTGCAGTGAAAGCATTCAAATTACCTTGCAGCGAACATGTAGGTGTTACTTGTGTCAGAATTCCCTCAAAATGGCATGAAAAAATTGTCAAGCAGACATTTTCAAGGCCCCATGCTGAAAATTTGTTGAAAAGTATTTCTATATTTACATATAAAAAATCCTTTTCTTGATTTGCATCACAATTTTCGTTAAACAACCCTTAGAAAAAAAAGAAAATTAGGGTTTGCATCAAAGGCAACAAACCTAACACCGAACATTTAGTATGCAAAGAGGTCAAACCTGGCCTCTAATTCCGGTCTGCGGTACCTAACTAAATAGAAAAGGCAACTTGACCCAATGACGACTACTAGATGTCAAAGGAAGGGAACTTCTAATAGTTAAATGGAATAAAGCTCATACCCACTACTGCGTATCGATTGATCATGGGTTGGGTTTTGAAACCAAACCTAAGTAGTTTATACATTATCACGAATTTGGGTAGTACGCATACCGGAATTATAGTCCAGGTAAACTCATTCCGCTGTAGTTACCACAAAATGAACCAGATTGATGCACATGACTGGAATGGGCAAGCTCTTGACATAAAACAGATTGATTTGATTGTGGCTATGTTGCTTGTGCAGTTTGTTGTTTTGGGTCAATGGTCCACTTTTAAGTGGCAATCCCGAGGTGGATGGGTGGACATCTTTCCAAAATAAGCTGGTATTTTCTGCTCACCAGTTTTTTGTGGATATCCACTAATTGCTGCTTCAGATTTTTAAAGCAAAACAATGTCTGTCACTGGGTACTTTCCTAATAGCATCCATTCCAGGTTAAAAGGTTTGCAACCTTGTGGGCCAGGCAACGGCAACTGGAAGCATATATAACATGGTAGTTCTGACACAGCTGGTGTTATAACAAATTACAAAACAACAAATAATCAAAAACACATCTTCACCATGGACATCATAACTGGTATATACTTAAGGGATAAGCAGCGCTCATGCGAGAGAATAAAACCAATATGAAATGGCTTTTTAGCTTATAAATCCAAGATTTTTAAGTATGTACAATTCCATAACTAATTTACCGTAGAACAAAAAATCCAAATAGTGAAAAAATAAAGCATTTGGAAATTTGTCAAACCGTCTCCCGCAAATAGACTACAGCGATGACTTCTAAATCTCATAAACAGCTGTTTGGTTTACATCAGTACAGAAAAAAAGAACAATAATATTTGTGTGAATCCAAAGTACAGGTCATGGTGCACAATATTACGCTTATAAATAGGTATCATTTCACACAGATTTGCTACGCACGTATATAGAAATTACACGATCAGATAAAAAGTACCGGCGTGTCTTTAATCTTAAACACGGTTTCAAGCCAACCAACTGACGGTTATGTTAGCACATCCTTACCAGTACACAAAAATACCAAAATTTTGGTGATGTTTGTCGATGTGTCGGATTAGCAAATCAACGATTATCCCTTTAAATAGTCCGTGCACTATGTGCTGTTTGTTTGTTTGTTCTTGTAGGGGGAATATTTGCACACCCAATACTTAAACTGGGCAATAATGGTAAAACAATTGGATTTGTATTCTGACAAAATATGTCTAACAAAATTATTCAAAAACATATAGCCTCTGGCATTTGAGTATGTGATTACCTTCAATGGAAGAAGATTTTAGCTAGTGTTTAAAAACCTGATTTTTTTTTATTTAGCTGGTTATGTGAAGACGAAGAGCCATGTTGTGTTGATTAAACCTGGGTCTTATTGTGGCTTTATTAACTCTGCTCACTAGGATGCAAAATTTAAGTTATTGTAATTAGGAATGCAGTAACTTGAACATAACAACATAAACAATAAGATTCATTTAGTGCTAACATACAAGATCTAGGATCTAGGTCCTTAAAGGCTGAACTCAGAGAATTTCGATGAGGGCGCACTCATTTTCAAACCCAAATTCATGTTTTTTGCAGATACGTAATGCTTGGCCATATATGAGCATTGTGTGAAATAACTAAGCTCAAATTACAGTCCTTCATATGAAAATCACACTTTGTTATAACAAATTCCGGATTCGGAATTTTGTTATGTACACGGTATCCTATGTTGCTGATGATAATGTGCATAAAGGCTACCTGCATGAAAAAACGGACGATCTGATATTCTATCTCTGGTTATTAAGCACTTAGATGACCAACTGTATTTATAGGTGACTATTTTTAATTACTACAACAAAAATATATTTTGAAATCTCTGAGTCAGCCTTTAAACAAATACATAAATTCTATAAATTAAAAAAATCAAAAAACTAAAAAATTAAAAAAAACAAAAGTTGAACTGGGTTTTTTTAAAAGCAATATTAGCACATTTGTTGAAGAGCGACCCACTTTTTCAAAAAATTGGAGATTTTTACACGGTTGCATTGGTAACTGGCTAACTAAACTATACCTGTGAATGGTTAAGCCCTAAAATGTCTCTGTGTCACCAAACAAGGAATTTTGTATTATTATCGTGGATCCCCGATAAATATTCAAACGCTGTTGGAAACGGCCTTTCAATGAAATAGCCGGGAATCTCGCCAGGTAACGTGTCTACGCCATCCATTAGTTGTGTTAATAGTTCAGGCAAGTCAAGTTAGAGGTTATTATCTCGAGGTGGCACTATTTCATCATCCTGGACGGACATAAACGTATGCATTTCCAGCTCTGCGTTAAGCATGACAATCTTATCCCAATTCTAATTACAAAAACAAAAATCGCTTAATTTGTGATAAATAGGCATTTGTTAGCATTCTAAGTTCGCAGGTATAGTTTCCTCCTAGACAATTACCAACGTAAACTTTTAAAAATATCAAATTTTGAAAATTGGGGGCGTCTTCAAAAATGTGCCAAGTGCTTCTAAAGCTTACAATTGAATTAGGTTCTCGAGTGTGGATTGTGTGTTTGAACTATTTCAGGCAAAACGGTCAGTGCAAACAACTGATGACGGTCATGGAGTGTGGCTAATCTGTCTCAATCGGTTTGGCAGCATAAAATTAATGAGAATTGCCAAATTAGAATGTACAAATGCTTTGCTTAAAGCGGCACTGCACATTTTCACAAAATATGAAATTTCTTCAATTTGATCAAAAATGAATTCCAGCCATTGGAAGAATAGAGATATATTTACATACAAAAATAACATACCCAACAGATAGGGACATTAATAAGATGCAAGACATCCGGTAATTTTGTGGCCAACTTTAAAATCAACAATATGTCTATAACGAATCTCATAGACTCGTACTCCTTGATATTAAACCACAAAGGTAACAGCTCGTCAAAAAGGGTTCATGGTATGGGAATCAGGCCGGGCGTGTTTTCTTGCCTTAAACGGGAAACGCCGTTTCCTTCATCTTCTGAATAAATGTCACATGAGTGGCATTAATTCTAAAATCATTCTAGTTACCATAGGCAAAAAAAATGATTGTTTGCTTGTCCACACTTATTTTAAGAAATGGGTCAGGTGTTGGGAAAAGTGAACTTGTCATCTTTCACATATCAAACCTCGGTGACAACAGACTACCCAACAGAGATGAATTCGGGAAAGGTATTTTTTACCAACATAAAACTACAATGGCGCATGGCGAATGCGTTCAGCAGCTCCACATCTCTCATTGGCTCAGTGGTTTTGACCTGGTCCACTTTCTGATACGGCAACGCCCATGCCCTCAAAGAGATCTGGCAGCTTCAACCTGAATGATTCATACTACAGTTCGTGAGAGATTGATCCCTGGTGAAGCTGCCGATCAGCAGTTTTTAAGCCCAATTTTACTTGGAGACACCGCCAATGCTATGGAAGTCACCATTTTGAAAGTCCAAACTCAACACGAGGGTGATTTGCGCAGATAAAAATTAGCCTTTCAACATTTTAAAATAATTAATGGCTATTTTTCACAATATGTACAAATACGCATTTGCCAAATAATAATAAAGGATCAAAATGTCATTCACTACTGGTTTAATTATCGGTTTAGTTTATTTTACACAGCAAATTTTACTACGCGATATTGTGTATTCGTACATTTGATACACTTTTAAAATAACAATCTCATTCGTAGAACGTGAGGTTGTATGTATTCTCAAGTCATTCGAAAGTTGGAGAGATGTGGCACTGGGGAGGTGAAACATTCTCAGTTTGATGGCATCAGACACAAACAGGAAGCTTTTCTCTTCATGTTGACATTTTTTCCGACGGTTAGTTTGTAAATTTCGGGGAAAAATTAAAAAAAAAAGTTATACAGTCGCAATACAAATGATGGTCGGTTGGAAGTGGACAAGCAAACAACTTTTTTTTGGCATAAGGGCATTGATTTGGTCTTAAACATTTCAGGTGAGGGCTAATGAATATAAAAGCTTTACAACCCCTGCAAAAAAAATATCAATGTTTGGAAAAATTGTGAGGCACACAATATTTTCCAAATGTCCCACTGTCTCTTTAATCTGCATTAAAGGTGCATTTCGTGATTTCAGCACCTTATGTTTTATTCATTGATCACTAGATATCCTTGAGAAAAGCTTATTTTCAAAAATTGAGGTGATCCCGATCTTGCGGTTTTGAGTTATGAGCAATTGCTCGTTTCCCACGGTCCCTGCTGTAATTTCTGTCCGTTTACGGACAGAAAATACAAAATTGCAAATTTCTTACAGATGCGACCAAATTTGCACGTAAGATTGGGCACATGTGGATTTCTAAGGCTAACAGTTCAGATGATATAAAAATCTCAACATTTTTTAGGTAAGTCGGGGGGACGAGGCTGTGGATCACAAAATGCCCCTTGAAGTTTTGAACAAAACCATTTCATCAGAAGAGGTTAAATTTTCTCTCAAATAGCTGATGACCTTTACAATCCATCAACAAAATTACACTTGTATTCTTCATGTTTAATAAAATCCAAAATTTATTTGGTTCTTTTCTCTGAGATCTCTGTTTTCAGCCATTTGCATATTTGTAATCAACAGACTATTCTTCTATGTGCATTGCAAATGTCAGATGATATAGCCTTAGGAAATTGAGATGACAGCAAATCAATTTTTAATTTTTCCTATCCGTTTTTGTCTCTTTTAGGTTGTTTGTGAGATTTCAGCATTTCATTCCATGTTTGATTTAATGCAATAATGCTGCGTTTTACTTTTTTGCAATGTTGAGATTTTGGTCAGATGGTGTTTTGAACCAATCCCATAATGCATTGCAATGTGTCTACACTGTACTGTTCTAAACGCATGTCAGTAATTAGAGATAAAGTGTTCCAAAAAGTTTAAGAATAACAACATATTTCATACTCATACCTAAAATGAGTCATTAATGTTTAGTAATTAGTACTAATGCTTTGTGGGCTAAAAAGAGCATAAATGTCAGGGTTTATATGTGTTAAGAATAGTATTTGTTGTTGGATCACATGATCCATTTGAGGTGAATTTCCCAAAACTGGTGCATTGTGGGATTGACTCAATGCACCCTCTGGTAAATGGATGGATAAATTAAAAAAAACAATTCCCATAAGTGTTCAGTTGGAAGTGATCCGCATATCTTGAAGTACCAACATCTATGTTACTGAAAAACTAGAGTTGTCTGTCACTCACTCTGTCTATTTTTACCTTAACTACTTTTTTTTCTTTATCCACTTGGCATTATTCCCCCCAATTTTGCTCATTATTTCATGTGAGCGGTACGATTCTTGGAGATTTTGGCCCGAAATCATGCTCCAGGAGCATATATTTTCAACTCGCCTCATAGGGGCGCTATTCATTATTATGTGTGCGCTTTATTCCGTTAATGTTTATATTGAAGTATTACAAAAGAACGACTTCCTGCCGGCTCGGATTGTGTGGCGTGTGTCTGTGGGCACTCGTCTTGTTATCTAAAGGTCGTGGGTTCGAATCCCACTCCAGGAACAAAATTTAGTTTATGATTTTATTTGTATTTTAGAGTTGGAGATTGGAATCATAAAAACATCAGAGTTGTGGATTGAAGTAGAAAAATATTGAATAGCCGCCTTATGAGATAATAAGACTGGTCGTGGTCGTGGAGCATGATTTCGGGCCAGAATCTCCGACGTGCAAGCGGTACTCCCTGCTCCTGCACTTTGTGTAATCCTGCCCAACACATTGCACTCTTAAAGTGACAGGAGGAGATTTTTTTGAGAATACAAGTTTCTCATAAATTGCAATTGATCGGTTGTAGACCACCTACCGAGAATGTTTTGAAGGTGTATTGGACAAACAAGTAGAAAAGAAAACCGCAGACTTTTGTTTTAAACTTGCCCGCTATCGTAATATTAGAAAACCATGGCTTTGATTTTTTGTTGTACACAACAGAAAATACTAAATCATCATCTTATTACATAAAGACGGTGTATTCAGTGTATTCACTTCAGGTGTGATCTAATACATTGGTAAGCATTCCAAATAAGCAAAAAACCCGGGTTCAAAAAAAATTGGGGGCGCTTCTTTCTGGAAATGTCCCCATGTCTCTTTAAAGAGTGACTCAAGAGAGAAAAATCAAGAAGTTTCATATTAGATGTGGATGTATTGTACCAAACCAGATAGTCTGAGCATCAGAGGATATCTGGTTGTGAAGAAATAAACGTTTTTGTTCGGTAATCATAGGTATCGTGTACAAACACTAAATGCCATATTGATTTATTTTGTCCCATTTTTTTTTCTTTTTTTAAGTTGCAAGTTGTCTGCTTTGAGAACTAGCAAAATATAATGTGATGTCACTGCCATATTGGTCTATTTCATCCCCATTATATGCCTATTTCTTTCTTTTATTTCGTCACACACCCATAGCCTCTGATGCTCAGACTTTTCTGGTTTGGTCCAATACACCCATATCTACTATGAACCTTCTTAATTTTTCTCTTTGGAGTCTCTCTTTAAATAATATACAACTCAAATGAGAGTAATCTAAACTCTTACAGCATAAGACAGTGACGTATTTTAAATGAGGTATTTAGCACTGGGCTGCTAATCATCTATGACATTTAATTTCTAAACGCAATGTCTGCCCAATGTCTGTAGTGTTTAGAAGTTAAACATGAATGTTGAAACTAAAAACTACCTCCATGCTGAAGAAAAGTGTTACTGTCAAATGTTTAAAAACCTTAGTGCTTAATTGTAAATGCATTAGTCAAAGAGGGGGTGTTTGTATGTATTTAGCTTTTAAACATATTGTATTTAGAACCTAAACACATTGTGATGATAAAATATGTTGACATTTTGGAGAATTATCAAATTTTGAAGCGCTTCAGAATCAAAAGAAATATTTACCTTCTTGCTTTTGACATTTTACAACACCTACCGTTAAATGTCAAAATCACCCAACCTAAGATTACATGATACATGAGAAGATATCAGTAGCTTCCCACAATGCATTGCTTCTAATGGAGATTTTTGTACAGGTAGCCATGTGAATTGTTACACTCTAAATGTAAACGAGTGAAAATTTCACTCCCCAAAAGAGTGAAAACCTTGTAAACCACTCCAAAATGTCCGCTCAAAAAGAGTGAAAATCACTCCAAAAAGAGTGGATTTCCACTCATTTTTGTGTTGTCCTCCATTTAACTCCTCAAACGAGTGGAAATCCAATTCTTTTTGGAGTGATTTTTACTCTTTCTGAGTGGAAATTCACTTGTTGTAAGTACAAACCACTCATTTGTGGTTTACAAGAGTTTTCACTCTTTTGGGAGTGAAATTTTCACTCGTTTACATTTAGAAAGTAGAGATGAAACATTCTTAAAATGCAGTTTGATCAGTACTATTAATTTAGCCATGTTTCATCATCATTCACCCCTAACGATTCACGTGGCTACCTGTACAAAAACCTATTTGGAAGCAATGCATTGTGGGAAGCTACTGATATCTTCTCTTACATGATACCATAGAAACCTTGTAGTGTTGAGCACAAAGAAAACTCTGGAAGAGTGGCTCTTTAGATTGTTATAGTTTGGTATTTGGTAGCTCTTGTGAATTAATCAAATCTTGACATATCATTTTTAACATTTCCAGGCAGAATATAAAATGTAAAAACTTCTACTTAAACCCCGCTGTCATTTAGATAGTCAAATGATTGTGTGAATGGGTGAAACTCAGAATTTATTATAATCTGGGAACAATTATACCAGGCATAGATGGAATGGAAGCTCCCTGTTTAGTCTGTGATAAAAAAGGACGTTCATCTGCACCGCACTTTGTTCGTTAAGACTGTCTGTAACCTTATTCTATATTCTGTCATGCAATCAGTATTAGCATAACAGGTGGGGGAGCAGGGGGGGGGGTTGTTGCCACCCCAAAGAGCTTTGACTGGGTAAAAAAGCTTGAAAATCATGTAAAATCAGCTCTTTTTGCCTGCTCACTAGGAAATTTTCACCTCCAAACAGGAAAATCTGCCTTAAAACCACCTCCAAATGGGAAAATCTGCCTCAAAACCAAGAATTTGCCCCTCTGACAAGTGACCCCTGTTATGCCCCTGCACAGGGGTGGCGCCAGGGGGCACCCCCCTAAGATTTTCAAAATATAGAAAAAAACGGGTTTTACGCAATAAATTGCGCCAAAATTAGGGGTTTTAACCAAAATGACTTCATTTTGTACTGTTTCGCCCCCCCTATGATGTTTCACCCCTCCTATGATTTTACCCTGGCGTCACCTCAGCCTCTGCATGCAATATTGCACGAAATTGGTATTTTTACTTTTAAAAGTGAATACTGAAAATTTTATAAGCAATTTAAAGAGACATGAGGACATTTCTAGAAAGAAGCGCCCGACTTTTTTTTTTGGACCCGGGTTTTTTGCATTTGGAATGCCTACCAATGTATTAGATCATACTTGAAGTGAATAAGCTGAATACACCGTCTTTATGTAATAAGATGATGATGTAATATGTTCTGTTGTACGAGACAGAAAATCAAAGCACGGTTTTTTATAGGGATGATTACGATAGCAGGCAAGTTCAAAACAATGTTTGTGTTTTTTGTGTCACCTGAACGAATGTTTATGGAGGCACATACTAATCCAAATTCTGTGTGTCCGTCCATATGTCCGTCCATTCGTAAGACTTGGTTAACCTTTTTTTAAAATGCCCTCTACGCTAAACGCTATGCCCAATTTACTTCAAACTTGGTAGAAATGATAGAGTGAGGTACTACCATATTGTGCAGCTTTTGGCTGCATTATTTGCATATTCATGAATTTTAATAGCTTATTTGCATATTTTTCAGACATTTTGGTTAACCTTTTTTAGGTAGAATAGAATAGGATTAAACTTCCTATAAAGCAATCTGTAATTAATATACTGTGTTAATTATTGCTCATGGTATATATCACGCTATGTCGCCAATCAATTTATTACATTTTCAAGCAAAAGTCTGGAAGTTATAGAATATCAGGTAACATTCCAAAATTAGCAATTCTTTAGCAATGTAAAATCCAGTACCTGTACCTACAATGCCCCAAACTAGTCTTGCATGTTTGATGAATGATACCAAACAAATTATTTTTATTTTACTCTTTACATTTGTTGTGCACTGTTAAAGGGGCATTTCGTGTTCCACAACCTTGTCCCCCGACTTACATAAAAATTGAGATTTTTTATCATCTGAATCGTTAGCCTTAGTAATGCATGTGTACCTAATCTTACATGCAAATTCAGTGGTATTGGTAAGTATTTTGCAATTTTGTATTTTCTGTCCATAAACAGAAAATACAGCATAGTGGTCTATAGCTTATAACATGAAACAGCAAGATCGGAATCAACGGAATCAACTCAAATTTGTGAATAAGCTTTTTTTAAGGATATCTATCGAACCATGAATAAAACAGAAGGTGCTGGGATCAGGAAATGTAGCTTTAACCATGAATTTTTGAAATTGAATTTACTTTCCCTGAAAATAGTATATTTTTAGTTGGTCAAAAGATTAAAACTGACATGTACGGCATTATTGGAAGGCACTTTCATTCCTTGGTAGATTCTTTCCACTTCTGAAGTATGAGAGAGCAAAATATTAGGAAAGCATTTCTATATTCTACTTTAAAGATTTATTCATCAAATAGAAGAACCAACGAAAAGAAGCTTGAGAGAAATGCCCAAAATGAATATGCTCCACATTTTTGAGCATTTGTAATTATCTGGTTCAAATTGAATACATTTCCCTTTCCCTTTTGAAAATACTCAAAAAGACATACAGAAAAGCTCTAGTAGAGACCCTGCCCATGACATAGAGCCAACCATAATGCTTTACTTTGTTTTAAAAAAAATGAAGTCTAAGCCTGTAGCACATGTGAGCAGCTATACCAAAAATTAGGAATTTGTCACTGCATTTAGTTTTTGAGTGATGAACTTTTATTGACATTATCTGAAACACTATAGATTTTAAATGCAGTGTTTAATTTCAAACGCAATGTTTAGGTTCTAAACATGCTGATAACCACATGCATATAGAAACTAAACACTTTGTACATGCCTAAACATGTCTTAAAGTGAAACAATCAGGCATTAACTTCTAAGATGTGTTAGGCATTTCACAAAATGACACAAAATGCAAGATATGGATGGAATTCACTAGAGTTAAAAGAAAAAGAAAACAAGTCAAGGCTGAGCTTTGAATGTCAAAGCTGAATCGCATTATCAAGTCGTCATTTTAATTGCTCACCTGATCCTTCACATTCTTACGCAAACGAAGTAAAACAATTGCTATCATTGGATGACCTTGTCATCTTTAATACTAGACCAACTACTCCAGAGAGAGTGTTCTATTTTAGGTCTATTAGTCCAGCTAGCAGTATAACTGTAATAGACTCATATGTCCTTGCTCTTGTGGTCTGCATGAAATGTTTTGATGGTTTCTAGGCAATATTGACATGCTGATTCCAAATCTTGATGATGCCACTTTGTCTAGGACAATTGCTCTTTACACAGTAGCCTTAAAGGCTACCTCAGAAATTTCTTGAGGATGGCACCCTCAATTTTGTTAACAAATTGTTTGCATAAGTAATGCTTGTCCATATACTAATCACTGTGTGAAATATCTAAGCTAAAATCGATCTCCTTCATGAAGAAAATCACAACTTTGCAATAACATTTTTGTTATACACCGTATCCTATGGTATACTTTGCATAAACAATGATAAATGTTTCCTACATCAAAACAAAAAATGTGAAGCATTTTTGCACATCTATGTATACATTCTCACACCTGCAATTCATTTTGTGCATTTGCAAGCACTGGCTCCCTTGATCAATTAGACTGAAACATGATATAATCATGTCATTTAATAATGGTAACCACAGTAACCATGTCTTTCCAACCCACCCCCTCCCCGTCATTTTGGGGGTTGTCATAGTTATTGTCAATGGGTGGGGTAATACATTATTCCTTATACAATTTTGGAAGCAACCTTTTGTGGGACAACAAAGAGCTATAAAAGCAACTTTCTTTTGTAGGAGCTATATAAGTAAATAGAACATTCTCTATCCGTTTGTAAGACAACTACAAGAGATTGCTTGGCAATTTAATACGCCCTTTCAATATCCACTTTGTGCATCCTCTCGATTTCCAAGTGTAAGTTAGTGTGATGTTATTGCAAGTTAGTGGTGATGTCTTCAATATGACATTTTTCTGACTAAATCAATGAAGATGAAGATCTATTGATTTAAAAATCTGATATCCTCTCTGGGCTTAATTTGATGCTAGTCCCAAAATACTGCTATAGGTGTTTATAGGGCAATTCATTGATTAAAACTTACAGTGATCTAGCAGGCCTCTTTCTGTTTCCTATCACTCATTTTTGTGTTTAAAGGGACACTGGAACACCCGGTACATCACTCCTCTTACTGTGGGTACCTATGCCGTTCGTAGGATCGCAAAAAAGGCTGTTTCCTACCCTTTTCCTCAATCATTTTCGCGAATTTTTATTTTTCGCGATATCAGAAAAGGTACTTTTTCATTTTCAAAGTTCGCGAAATTTTAAAAAGGGATAGTACAGTGGGGTGGTCCCAGAAAACCTGTATTAGAACCGTTTTTATATTTATCCGTGATTTTCGACATGGATTAAACAAAGTATCAATTCTCAAACCTTCAGCTGACGACATACTAGGTCTATATGTATTCTTAGAGATTCCTCTCGTCATCTGCGCATGGTTCACATGACCTTTTGTGTCACTATACATCGTATTTTATTGTTGACTGTATTTTCCATTTTCGCATTTTGTTTGGAAAGGGTGATAAATTAAAAATCATTCATGATTTCGCGACGAAAGGGGGTATATTTTAGCCCTAAAAATTCGCGATTTTGCACAAAAAGGGTATTTTTTTAAAACAAGATATGCGAAAAGGGGATGTTTTCAATTCCTACGAACGAGCCTGGGTACGACAGAAGAGAAGTGAAGGGGTAACGGGCCACTGACATTTTTTGCATAGGTGCCCTCAATGTTTGTTAAAACTGAAGTATGTGTAGGGCCTATATTGTTTCAAAAGTTAACCTTCACTTGAAATGAGTAAGCTTAAACATCGTGCAGTTATTGTCCGTTTTACTATCCTTATACACAGTGCGCTGACATTGACGCCTGATCTCTTGTGCCTAGTGTGTATTTAACGTATCGGGGCTTTATAGTTAGCATCGCTGCTGCCAAAGTTTATGCTCAAATTCAGCGGAACTTTCACACGATCAAGGAAATGTTTTCTTTCTTCATGGTTGCAAATTTTAAAATAAAATGTCATTCGGAAGATATGCGGTGCTTTTAATTTATGAGACCATGTCCAGGATCATATCAGAACTATCCTTCTTAAAATCCCGTGCACATGAATGGTAAAATCACTCTAACATTTTGCCTGAGTACGGCCGGAGGACCGCTATATTCATGAGGCCGTAATAGAAAAAAACGATTTGACCTATGTACGGGGAACGTTCCCTGTCAATCAAGCCCATGCTTTCCTTATTTGTTGCCAAACAAAGGATCGATTGGACTTGGGAAGGTACGCGATTGATGTTAGAGTTTAACATGACTTTCTGATGGCCAAAATACACCGCTCAACCCAAGTTAGCTGCATGTTAGGGCAGCGTGTTACTCAAGTTTGTGGCGGTACTTACTGCTCTTTCGGCCGTGCATTCGCTGAGGCAGTGTCACAATTGCTAAATTAGCATACGGTTAACAGGTAAGCTGGGTTAGGGACACAATAAACCAGTTTTAGTGTGGGAAAAGGTCGTGGCGTATTTTGCCTGAAGATAACTGCACGATGAACAATTCTTTTGCTTGTGCAAATCAAGCAATATGTGATAAAAGCACTCCAGTGGTTTTATTCTAATGGCTTAGGTCACAATTGAATACAAGAAAGCTTCAGAATTGTGTAGATTCCCTGTAAACCCTTCGTCCTGGGTCATACTTGGACAGGCTCTGTCTTGCTTGTCTTATCTTGCCTAAAGATTCTCAAGTTATTAGTGGCATGTAAATTTAATGATTAAAACAAAGAACATTTGACTGAAAATGAAAGAAAAAAGCTGGAATTTGCAACTGACTTCAACTTGGAACTATAGGGCCGTGCACCCTTCAGGTTACACACCACTAACTCACGAGACACAGTAGTCTATGGGAAAAGTGGCAACTTTGAGGCATGCTTCTTTCACATTTAAAACTCTCACAGAGGAAATACAACAAATTCACACCAAAGTACAAGCTAAAATCACCAAATAACCAACTTTGGAACATATGATGACCAGAAATGTTTTAGTACGAATCACCAACTCGCCCAACATCAGGACCGCAACCAGATTCTCTAGTCTATACACCAAAGCTAGTAATTTGCAAATCGATGTGAGACATGAAGAAATTGCCTTCAAATTCACTTGTCAAATGCCACTTAGTTTGAGAAAACATTACAGTTTACCACGTCAATCATGAAAATCCATCACTTTCTTAATGTAAGTAGTGCATTTTAAGACATTTTCAAGCACTTTGCCAGATGCCATACAAGAAAGTAGTCCACCCAAGAATTTTTATCCTTACGGCAGCCAGGTTAGTGGTGTACCTTCAACAATGTGACTATTATAATATCATTAGTGTAAAACTGTTTAGTACCTAATTAAGTCACATTCTCATTGGCGGCGCCAGACCTCTTTTTCTGGGGGGGCAAAGTGAAATATTGGGGGGGCAAAGTGAAATTCTGGGGGGGCAAAATATGGAAAATTTGGAAATTTTTCACCAATTTTGGCCCAAAAAAGCGCTGATTTTTGGCCCCAAATCACTGCATGTTACCCAATCCTTCATTTTTCTTTCGACCGGGGGGGGGGGGGGGGGGGGGGGGCAGAAAAAATGGGGGGGGGCAAATGCCCCCATGCCCCCCCTGGGCGCCGCCACTGCACATTCTGTCAACAGAAATTTTGTATTTGGCTGGAATTGAAAAATGTGTTTGTGAAAATGAAAGAAGAGTGAATATATTAAATATAAGTAATTGATGGGTGTCAGATTATCCAAACACTTCAGATTTTTCTACCATCTTCCTGTACATGGCCTTGAAGTCAAAATGATTACTACAATCACTTCATAGCATAGTGTTATTTCCCCTTGCCAAAAAAACTGTTTTTAACACCTTTTAATTACTGCAGTAATTTTCAAGTGCCTACAACATATATTCATTTGTATTAATTTGTATGATCCTTATTAGTGAAGAAAATACTGACTTTTATTACATATGAGGAAGGTGACTTTATTCATAGCAGGTTTGAACAAATACACTCAAAAACCAAAAGAAAACACATGATGTATGCCAGCTTCGTTTTGTCTTTCTCTGCAATCAATATCACAAATATTAAGGGGCAAAGTATAGTGATTATTTGAGATCTTGTCCACCACTTGTGCTCCAGGAGCACAAGTGGTGGAAATCATTTCAGCTTGTCGCTGTTCAGTATTAGTTGATTGTTCTGATCACCAAGAGTCATTAAAGGAGAACCCGTACAACGATAATATTTACACTAACTCTATAAAATAATTATTGACCACCCATATCGAGTGGTTTCATCGAAAAACAAAATCATATTAACCATAACATTGAATAAAAACATCTGTCGGACCAGGCACTATTTTAAAAATTTGCGCTAAGTAATGGCGCTTAAATATCAGATTTGTCCGTATTAGGTTGCTTTGGTCTTACAACTTGTAGGGTATGTTATACCTGTGACAAACATGCAAAAAATCTGATTTTTTTTTTTAATTTCCTGATTTAGCAAATCACTGATCGTCCTTTTTAAGGTCTTTCTCATTGTCCTCCTCCTCGTCCTCCTTCTTCCCCTTGTCTTGTTCTCGTTCTCGTCCTCCTCCTCCACTTTCATTGAGATCTGTGACAGTCTTCATTGCCAAACGTCTTAATCCTACATTGCTGTCCCTACTTCATCGTTTAAGGGGTTTTGACGTGTTAGTGATCTACTCGATAAAATTTTCCAGAATTACATATATGGTATTTACAATGGTGCTGATTAAGAATCTGAAATAAAAAATGGGGGTCACTGACTTTGTTTTTGAGCTATAGCCAAAACAAAAAAGGTATGTTGTCACTTTTTAAACCAGGCAAGTCTATGGGAAAAGTCAAAATTTGACGTTTGGATCACCTACAAAATAAAAACTTCTTGATAAAATTGGGTAATTTCTAATATTGAGTCCCGATATGTTTCTTTAAAATTTTGAAATAAAAAATGAGGGTCACCGACTTACTTTTTCCATTACACGCCGAAAACCACTGAATTGGACACTTTTTTCAAATTGGGCGTCTTGTTGGGCGGCAAGTAAAATCCACGCCACATTCGGCATGCAGCAAAGCAGGAACGCAGGTGTAGAGATGCAAGATTTTAATAAACGCAAACAAACGCACAGTTATCCGCGGTATATGCACATGATACCTTCGCACCTCAAAACTAAAATTCTTCCATTTTTCCATGACTGGCTCTAAACAGAATGCTGAAGGTGTAAAGCAGCTTGTGCGTAAACAAATCACACGTCAAACTCCTTAAAGTAAAGCTGGTTGGTGTCTCTGCATAGCATTAGATAGCTTGCATCACGATACACTGGTCTGGGGTCAAATTCCACTGTAGCTTCCTTTAAAGAAAAAAAAATATTGTTCATTTTGTTTTCAGGTAAGAGAAAAAGATTCAAAGTTGAAAAAGTAAACAAGCAAAGAAACAAACAAGCAAGCAAGAAGGCAAGCAGGCAAGCAGACAGGTAAGCGAGTAGCAAGCAAGCAAATCAAAATAGCTACCCCTTTCATGATAGTAAAAAAGACCTGCCTAGGCGAAAAAAGCATGGTTGAACCATGGTTAACCATGGTTCAACCATGGGTTTTGACCATGGTCAAACCATTGTTAGCCATGTTTTTGAAAAATGGCACGCCATGGCCAACCATGGTCAAAACTCTGCATGGTTGACCATGGTCGGCAATGGTGCCATTTTTCAAAAACATGGTCAACCATGGTTAATATGGCCATGTTTAACCATGGTTAACCATGGTCAAACATGCAGTTTTGGGTTTTGACCATGGTTGACCATGGTTGACTATGGCGTGCCATTTTTCAAAAACATGGTTAACCATGGTCAACCATGGTCAATATGATCATGTTTGACCATGGTCAAGCATGGTCAAATTGTCCATGATCATCCATGGATGACAATGATACCATTTTTTTAAAACTAGAATTTCGCGGTTCTCGGCTTTCGCGCTCGCTATATTCAAAGAATATAAGCTGTGGGCTGCCCCATGAAAAAACTTAACAATTTTTGACACACGCATCCATACAAACACACACACACATACATACACACGCACAACGGATTGCTAAGTGGTCCTGCCAGCTATAGCTGGCGGCCCACAAAAACATGGACAAAAATACATATCCTATGGTTTTACACATTTTATACACCAGTATAGTTCCTATCTTATATTTAGGTACATTATTATATAGTGACAGAAAATCAACTTACCTTGAGCGGGAATTGAACCGGGGGCCTTTGTATTACAAGACTGATGACTTACCAATTAAGCTAACCTATCATGCTTGACAACTAGGGGCAAAATATAATATATCAATTGTAAAAAAAAAGTTTCAACAGTATGAACACACTAAGTAAAGACTCAAGAAAATGGCAACCTACGTCACAGAGCTTCACAGTGGTGAAAAAAATCCAGAAAATCTCAGGGAATCCCTGTATCGCAGTGAAAACAATTGCAGTGAAGTGATCATGGTCAATCATGGCCTACAAGGTGATGACCATGGCGGACAACGCTCAGCCATGCTAAAGCTTGGTCGACCATGGTATACCCTGGGACCATGTAAACACGGTTGACCATGGTCAAGCCTCATGCGCTGAGCATTGCTGACCATAGTCAACCATATTCGCCATGTCTTGACCATGTTGACCATGGTTGCCAACAAGAATGGTTGGCAACATATCTAAGCATTCACTCATCAGTGCAATCTGTGGGGAGTAATGTAACAGATTGACTTTGGCCGGGAAAAAAACCATTCAGCCATAAATTTACCCAATTTCATTTACACTGTTAATTGTGGCCACCATTCAACCCCTTCTTTTCTGTAAGTTCTTCAGAGCTGAATATAGTTTTTTTGGGGGGGACGAGTGTTAATTATTATCAAGGACTCCTTGGATCTTCTAATTAACCTAAAGCTCTTGTGTGATTTTGAATATTTTTTCTCACAATTCTGGGGCCATAGGACACTTGTATTGACCATGGTCAACATGGGTCAACCATGGTCATACCTGTCAATTTCCTAAGTAGTGCACATGATCAGATAACCAGTCTACTTGAAGTGACGCATGGTCAACCATGGTCGACAATACAGCCACTAAGTGTCATGTCAACCATGCCAAACAATCATTTCCTAATTTGTGACCATGGTCACCATGTGACACCTTGTTCAAACCATGATCAGACTTGAGTTTCTGGGTTAGTGACCTTGGTCAGTCACAATTGCACTGAAGTGCCATGGTCAACCATGGCACACAAGATGACAGGCAGAAGGTGACTACTATTGCTGCAATGCTCAGCCATGCTTAGCATGGTCAATATGTTACTTGAAGTTCCATTGCACTAGGGGTCAGTCAGGTGATGACCATGGTTGAGCATGTTCAGCATGCTAAGCATGGTTTCCATGGTAACTGAGGTGCACCATGGTAACCATGGTGACCAGGGTCAAGCCACCATGGCGGATCATCGCTGCCCATATCAACCATGGTCATCCTTTTTGAACCATGGTTGACCATGGTGACCATGCTAGCATGGTTGACATTTCGCCTAGGTGTCCTGGATCATAAGTGGTAGTTGAAACTAACAACAGGCAAAGTAATTGTACAATATTCAATGTCATGGTTTTCAACCAACCATCGTGAGACAATAAGAGATATGTTTTCATGCAACTGTGGACATGCACATGATCTCATCATGATGCAGTAAGAGCATTTTCTGTGAATTTACAGGCGTCCCCGGAATCGCAGTGGCCACCTGCATTGAAATACAAGCAAAACAATTACATAAAGTGACCTAAATTGGTGACGGCTCGTTTTCCAGACCACGCCTCATAAATTGAGTTGCCAGCCAATCAGTCAGTCCCTTGTATTTTATGTAATTGTTTTGCGTTTATTTCAGTCCAGATGGTTGCAGTAATCACAGGCATCCTTGAACTTTTAGTGGCATAACTATATTATCCTTTGTCCCTCTCTATATCATTTATCTTTTTCTGTTATATCCAATAAAGCATGTGATAACCAATGGTTAAGAAGGTATAATTTAATTATGCCTTTTTACAGTGCATGGAGTCATAGCATAACACACAGCATATGAGTTGGTCCATTTTGCCTTAGTAGTTAATCCAAAGTTTTAAAGGTCCCAGGAAATGAGATGATAAACCTACCAAATCTTTACCTAGGCCAAATCTTTCGGGGCATTTCCATTCCAAGTAAAACAGGGCCACAAAAAAGAATACACTACCAGTGACATCATTAGTGAAACTATTGATTTTTCAGTCAGTGCATGAATATATTCACACCAGTCACCTGTATTTTCTATTACTCTCTGACAATCAATATTCCTCTGATGCATCACACCCCAAATATTGAATGCTTTCGCTTGCCCCTCCTTGTAGACTTGACACAAACCACATCAATTCTATTTGCATTTCCTGGGACCTTTAAATCCGGTTTTGTCCCCGTGAATGAGGGTGGCCGGATTCACCTCACATTTGCAGCAACCGCCCTTACTCCTTCCTTCCACTTCACCCGATTCAATGCATCCTCCATCCTCAAACCAACCCTCCTACTCTCCTCCTCCACTTGCTTCTTCCATATCTTCTTTGGACGTCCTCTCCGCCCACCTCCTAGCTCTAGCTCAAAAGCTGTTTCTAAAACATGCTCATCATCTCTCCTTAGCACGTGCCCATACCAACGTACACTATTCGCCTTCGCCTTAGTCTTTTTAATTAAAGGGGCATTTTGTGATCCACAACCTCATCCCCCGACTTACCTCAAATAAGTTGAGATTTTTTATATCATCTGAACCGTTGGCTTTAGTAATCCATGTGTTACCTAATCCTACGTGCAAATTTATCTGTAAGATATTCGCAATTTTGTATTTTCTCTCCGTAAACTGACAGAAATTACAGCACGGTGGCCTATGAGACCGTGGGAAACAAACAATTGCTCATACACAACACTTAATTTTGTTTTTTCCCGATCACCTTTGGGACCCCAGATTTACCCGTAAGTAGTAAAGTTTTTATATCAGATGAAAGGCCATATTTTTCTCATTGTCATCCTGAAAATTCAGCCTCCTAAACCATTTCTTTTCTAAGATACAGATAAAAAACTGCCAATTGTAATGGTTTAACCATTAATATTACACAGTAGGTTGAGGGGTCCTTGAAAATGTGCATGTATTGATGTCTTATAAAAAACACATTTTTTGTTTCCCACTATACTTAGTGGTAAGGTATGAGATACACATAAATCGGAACAAGCACCTTTAATAGTTCATTAATGTTTATAATAGATGTATGGGCATGGCTTAGAAACTTTCAAGTTGGGGGGGGGGGGTGATAGCACAACCAGGATGAGCCTGTTTCAGGCCAAAACAATGGGCTGATTTTACATCTTTTATTAAAACCCCAGGGACTACCACTCAAAGCTCCCTGAATAGACTGGACATGCCAACATGATTAATAGTAGTAAGTAGTAAAACCAAAGTTTTAAATCCGGTTTTGTCCCCGTAAACGGGGGTGGCCGGATTCACCTCACACTCGCAGCAACCGCCCTTATTCCTTCCTTCCACTTCACCCGATTCAATGCATCCTCCATCCTCAACCCAACCCTCCTACTCTCCTCCTCCACTTGCTTCTTCCATATCTTCTTTGGACGTCCCCTCCTCAATCCTCCAACCTCGAACTCAAAAGCCCTTCTTAAGGCATGCTCATCATCCTTCCTCAACACATGCCCATACCAACGTACACTATTCGCCTTCGCCAACCGGTCCATCGCCTCTTCCAAACCCAACATCTGCATCAAGTCCTCAGTGTCTTCATCCTATCCATCAACTTCACATCGCTCTCATCATTGCTCTCTCTCTGTCCTCCTCAGAATCCCCATTTTCGCTCAGACACCACGTCTCGCTCCCATACAACATCACTGATCTCACACAACTCTTGTACACCATTCCTTTCATCTTCAAAGGATATCTTTTACCTTGCAACAAATCCCCACATTCCCTAAACTTCACCCACCCATACCTCACTCTGGCTGACATAGCCACCTCGCATCCACCACCCCACTAACCTTGTCCCCAGGTATAAGTGAACTCCTTCACAGACGCCACCTCATCACACAATTAATTAATCATTAATGTGAATGTTAAATAAAAAGAGGCTGACCTAATTTTCTACTATGTTGCATCAACATAGCATTTTTAAGTCTAATAAAAGAGTAAAACATTTTACTGATGAAAACCAATCTGAAGTAAATAAGAATGTGCATGAATGATAAGATTTGTTGTTGAGGCTAACCGATATGGTGTTATAAAGGATGGGTAGTTTTAAATCTTAGTACTGTGCTAACATCCACGGCAATTTTGGACATTTTCATTAGATATGTATGTTAAAAGACTCGATATACAAAACAAGACAAGCTATCTTTTATTTTCTAATTCTTAAACAGCTGTGAAAATGTAAGCAATTTCATTGGCTGATGCCCGGGTTCAATTCGATAATTGAACCCAGATAGTACACGTTGCATATTGATGTTATCGTTATTTGTAGGTTGAAGTGCTCACGTCATACTGCGACCATGTTTTGCTACATTCGCGCATGCCTGCCAATGTCGCGTATGTTTGTTGCATTCAGCGGGTTGTTCGATTTTTCTCACTGGGTGGTGGCAGTCGTTTCTTGTTGTATTTAAGCCATTAATGATTGTGAAATTTGGTTAAAGATGACCTTAAATTATATAGCTGTTTAAGAATGAGAATAAAGGTATGATTTTGGCAAACCAGTACTCTCTTTATGACGAAGTGAAACGGGTGACACCATTATTTTTGCATGGAAGATCTCAGCCTCTAGACTCGTTCGTCCACATAAAATAATGGTATATTGCCTTGGTTTCAATTCGTCGTAAAGAGAGCACTGGTTTGCAAAATCATACCTTTATCCTCTAAGTTTATGTTAAATTTTTAAAATTTTCAAGAATTTTTGAAAAGTAACACCATGTACACTCTAGATTATAGCAGCTAAATGTTGCCTAGACCCATCAGGTATTTTAATCTGAAAACTATTTTTTCCTGTAATTGGGAATAAAGGTCAACTATTATATAATGGATCTCTATTTAACAAGAGCTATAGAATTACACAATGGATGTCACTCTAGGCAGGGCAGTATTTTATTACCGGTAATGAGCTAGAAGCAGGGGGATACTTGGAAACCTCGATCGTGAGATAAATTGTCCATGACACAGCCTGTATATGGTTTGCCAGAATTTCATCAGGTTTGCGGCCGTACAAGTTATAGTAGCATCATCATCATCAAAGCTACCTTGTACTTATAAAAAACATAATAAGCATGCAGCCATGGGAGACTTACAGGAGCTCACAACGCACCTGGTCTGTAATACCACCTAAGAAATTGCCCCAAGCACATTTGTGTAAGATATGAGCATTCTGCAATGCTCACTTCACTGTCTATCCCAAACAAAAACAACACACCGGTTATCGATCATCAGGAGATGTCTTGAGGCCTTCAGGCTAGGTAATCAAATTGACCCGTTGCACATTGACCACCATGTCTTGCATGTGCTCACAAGTTGTGTCATTTGTGTCCATATGTGGAAATAAGAATCGATTCGGTCGCAATTGACACCTTTTTCTTCAGTAAATGAGGGATTCCCTGAAAGTGTACTGCAATAATTGGACCAATATGACTCTTTATCAACGTCAATGTTATCTTGATTCACATCTCGGTTACTGCCGATAAAGTTCTGCTTGTTTTGGAGAACTTTGCAAATGTATATGCACACATGCACATGCATGTATGTGTGCACACTTGCATGTGGGTATCAATCTGGGATGGGGGAGTGAGGGGTCATGCCCCCTATGTTTTGTGGGGTGGGGGATACAATATCAAAATGTATTTCCCCTTGATTTTGCTAAGGCCTACCACCCACTTACCATGTATGTACATGATTTCTATTGAAAATGTAAATGTGTTCAAATTACAGAAGGGTATTCCCTGACAGTCCAAAAATCTGAAAAGCATGGGGGTGCACAATTAAGAAGTCTAGGTCCTTACATATATTCTCCCATGATTTAGTAGTAATTGACACCCCCGGGGGCAATGGCATACAAAAGAGGTATGGGTATGTACGGCCCTTAAGACCCCCATTTTGCACCTCTCCAACAGTCCTTAAGGGTCCCAGTTAAAGCATAATTCAGTTCTTAAGGTCTGTTTTGGGAAAAGTGTTGCCTCAAAAGCTAATTTTGAGCAAATTTTCTGTCTAAAGCCTGAAAATTTCAGCTTCTAAGGCCCTACTTTGAGAGACAAAATCAGTTCCCAAGCCCAAGCCGTTTGCAAGCCTCCAAGTTGGGCTGCACATCCCTAACTAAAAAAAGTTCAGTTCCCCATACACAATTATTTGTCACGGTGTTTTGGGGGACCTGTTTATGTAAAAACACATCATGGAATTGTGTGTTGTATTTGAAGCAAATAAGTGACTTTGGGGTATGGAGAGTTGTGAAAGGTAAAGATTTATCTTTGTTTGTTTTTGTATTTAATGTTAACATTGTGCTAATTTGATCCAGTTTTATTGACAAAATCTTAATGGGTGATGGGCTGTCTATAATGGAATAAAGTGCAATACAGTGATGTTTTTTTTTCTTCATAAAATGCAAATTAGGGTGAGAGTGGGAGTAAATCCTGAACATAGAGTAACAAATTCCTACATTCCTAAACATTAAGTGATGATTAAAATTCCAATCCACTAGCTATGTAAAGGTGCATTTCGTGATTTTAGCACCTTCTGTTTTAATCATTAATCACTATATTATCCTTGAGAAAAGCTTATTCTCAAAATTTGAGCTGATCCCGATCTTGCGGTTTTGTGTTATGAGCAATTGCTTGTTTCCCACGGTCCCCATAGGCTACTGTGCTGTAATTTATGTCCGTTTACGGACAGAAAATACAAAATTGCGAATTTCTTACAGATGCAGTTGAATTTGCACGTAAGATTGTGCACACATGGATTACTAAGGCTAACGGTTCAGAATGATATAAAAATCTCAACATGTTTTAGGCTGGTCAGGGGGACGAGGCTGTGGATCACGAAATGCCCCTTTAAGATTGGTAGCTTTTAAAAATATATATATAAGTTAACTATAAAAAGTTGAAATACAAAGTTCATTTGTATTCTCTAAATTCCCTACTTGATATCTACTTATAACGGAAAGAACATCACCAGGAAAGACAACACCAGTGAGATTTCCTTCTTGGTATCTTGATCACTCAACATGTAATTTCACTCTTGATTTTGTCTTCATCGTAACACCATCCTATGTACCCATCCCATCTCCCTCGGGGCTCACCGAAGGCACGCATCCTCGTTTGCAATAACATCGTGTAAAACAAGCACAGGGCTATTGAAACTTATCCTCATACAATGCCGCAACCATGCTAACTGAACATAGGTAACTGAACAGCGCTCACTACATTAGCCGTTTCCACTCGGAAATATACTCGCATGCTGGCATACTGTTCCCCTGTTACCGTGCTGTGACACGTGCGTGGGAAGCCGTGTGTTGCAATTTTGGCACAGGTCCTGGAAACTTGACACAGAGTAATTGTAGGAAGTATATTGATTTTGTTAGTTATCATGTATACTTTGTCTAAATTTTGAAACTATGGAGATGGAAAGTCTTGTGTCCCAGGTAGTTCCCTGCTTCTGAAACTAATGGACTCTGTATGCATATATGTGATGTGATCAAGCAAAATGAGTCTGAAGTCGGTCAGATTCAATTTTTACTTTTCCATGTAACTGTAAGCACCATTTAAAAAGCTATATTTTGCTGAAACCCCCATTGAAATTGACCAATTAATTCCAAAGATATAATCAGTTGAAGAGTAGCCAAAACAATAGGAAACAAAAAACATGTTCTCCTTTGTTTGGCTATATCGCCAAATCAATATTTGCGACTTCCGACTCATTTTGCTTGATCACATCACATATATTCCCAAGAAAAGAAGAATTCTGAGCACAACAATCTGATTTTGCAAGTAGTTACAATCATTTTACTTCCCGTATATATATACACACCTCATTTCAACTGGTATTGTCATTTATTGAAATTAATTCACAAGTCTACCACTGATAATTCTGCCATTTTGCTATCAAAAATAGATAAGAAATGTGCATCAGAGCCCCAGAAGTACTTCTCGGGCCCTTAAGCAGAGCTATTGAAACCATGCTGTGTAAGGGCTTGCCCAGAAAACCTGAACCCAGGGAGGCTGGGATCAAAGCAAAATGGTTTCTCAAATTGTACACCCAATTTTTTCAAAACTCTGAAGAGTGGGGGTGGATTGGAGAATATATTCAAATTCACTGGCATTACCATGCACACATGCACACGCCACTGCCTTGGAACACACAGGGGCTTAGCAGCCGATTTGGCAAATTTTTATAAAAACCCTGGGAGACCCAAACCCCCAAGCTCCCCACTAGAACTGCCAAATGTTGTGAGTTTATCTGCCTGAAATAATCCCATCTATTTCTACCCATTAAAAATTCATTACCAGAACGTTCCATAATGCCCGGGCCTATGCCTAAAACTCAAACGTTTAACATATACTACATGCATATTAGTCATACTTGAAATTTGAAGAACTTACAAAATTGAAAATTTGAGAGCTTGGAACAAATTTTTTACTATGCATTTCATGCACATTCCAAGTAAAGTATACCACAAAAATTGTTAACCTTTAATATTAGTTAAACACACTTGAATTTCTATTTTCTGCTCCCAAAGGTGTAATGTTTCTTGACTATCTATCTGGGCCAAAAATCATGAAAAGTAGCATGATACACCCGCTGAAATGTGGATATTTATGAGAGACTGAGAGTTACTGAGAGAGTCACTATCATCACTTAGACTAAAACTCTGTTTTACTCTAGGGAAGAGTTCAAAATGTACCCCTTTAAATTACTACAGGTAACATTTTTTACAATTATTTATGGCCTAACACTAACAAAGCCCTAACCCTAAGGCTAAAAATAAAAAGAATATTTCACATGCATAACTTCAAAGGGCAGAGGTGTAACAGAGGTGTCACTTGTTAGAGAGGCAAATTCCCAGTTTGGAGGCAGATTTTCCCAGATGTTGGTATGGTTTTCCCCAGTTGGTGGTAGTTTTGAGGCAGGTTTTCTGGGTTTGGAGGTAAAAATGTGAGCACTATGCATGTCAGCAGACAGAAAAGGGCAGTTCATGTTCACCTCGTATGTAGCTGCATATGCGATTGGTCAATATGTGTCACATGACCGTGTATAAAAAAGAGTTTATGCATGGCTGCCGTAACAAACGCCAAAAGTTGTCAAAAATCACACAATTTGAGGCCAAAATTGACATAAATTATTTAAAGACACTATCGGTGATTTATTCGAAAGATTGAAATTTGCAGGAATAGCCTGTAAAATTCTCATAAGTTACTTTTTCCAACTGAAGAATTGACAGAAAAGGAAGAAAACGGCAGTGTTCAAAGATACGAATCTCCATTCAATTACGTGTTGTAGGAAGTGTCCGAACGGACACTAATGCCTAAAATATCAGATTTTGTCCTTATTAGGGTGCTTCTGGTCCTATCATTTGGAGGGTATGTTGGGATACCTATACTTGTTGCAGACATGCAAAAATCTGATTTTTTATGATTTTTTCGATTTTCTGATTCAGCAAATCACTGATAGTGTCTTTAATTTTGCAATAGTTAGCAGAAAGTACAGTGAACATGAACAGGGTTCATCCATAGGTTTTGGGTATAACGTTGTTTATGCCCGAGGGCTTTAACAAGCATTCGTACCCAACATCCTATGAATGAACCCCTAAATGTAGCATGATTTTCCAGCTTTTTCTCCTGGTCAGAGCCCTCTTCTGGTTTGGCACCCTGCCCCCATCCCCCCTCCCCCCACCCCCCGCAGATCATCACAGATTTAACAATGTTTAATTTGCTCCACAGGATAGTAATCAAGTTTGTGCCAATCCCAATTTCAAAAAAACATTCTGCCTCCCCTGGATGAGATTTTTTTATCGCCGCACGTATAACTGATCATGATTTAAAAGCCTGTTAATCGAGCGTTTAAGAGCTATATCTTGGAGTGTCATGTGACTTTAGTACTTGACTGACCTTGTATGTACTGATTATCAATATATTCTTTCCTACCTTCTGTTTAATGAGCATCCGGACATAAAAATATTTATCGGATTCACAGAGAGGAAATGTAGAAAAATCTATATCGCTATGGTGACAAGGGCAATTCAGGAAAGAAATAGAGCTTTATTCTTCATTATTTCAAATTAAATTTACAATAAGCATGTTTTAAATACTGAAGAAATAAGACAGAAGATGTCAATCTATATGCTGTTTATGTAATATACTTTATCCTGTCTACACTGTACAGGGCATTTTGCTCTGCTGTTTACGAGGAGATGCTTGGCAACAGACCCAGGGTTTTTGTGTCGCCTACCTTAAGGCAGGAAGACACATAGGGATCACTTTGTCCACTGTTGTTGATGTCTGTTGTTGTTGATGTCTGTTGTTGATGTCTGTTGTTGTTGATGTCTGTTGTTGTTGATGTCTGTTGTTGTTGTTGTTGTTGTGAAAAAGGGGTTATCATTTGCCTGTAATATCCTCATACTTTGATGGATTTAAACCAAACTTGGGTCGCAGGTGCATCATAGCACCCCCATTTGTTGATGAGGTCAAAGGTCACATGTCAAGGTCAAAGGTCATGTGAGGTCAAGTTGTAAAATAGGCTGAAATGTAAAATTGACCTCATTTGAAAAGTTGAAGTTCAATTGGAACCAAACTTGAATCATAGGTGCAACATGGGATCCCTCATTTGTTGATGAGGTCAAAGGTCGTATATTGAGGTCAAAGGTCACATGAGGATAAGTTGAAGTTCAATTGGAAACAGACTTGGTTTTTGGCATTTACATGCAAACCCTCATTTGTTTATGAGGTCCAAGGTCACATATCAAGGTCAAAGATCATGTTAGGCCTATTATTCACTAACCACGACGGCAGGCGACACAACGGTCCGAGTATTTTTGTCAGTTTGATTTGGACCCAGTGAAGGCAAAATTTAATACAATTTGGCCATTTTTTTCCCTTAAGTGTCCAACAATACAGCAAATTGATACTGTTGGCTCCAGATTGAAGAAAATTGCTCAACTTTCCCCCACAATAGAAAAAGAATAATCCCATATTCATGTCAAAATTGGCAATAATGGTGTCCCTTCATATAAGTAACACCCCCTCATATGGTCTTGTGTTGAGAACACCCCATCCATGTTTAATGGAATCACACATATCCTATTTAGCAGTGGCGTACCCAGGGGGGGCAGGGGGCGAGGCCCCCAAATAAACAAAACCCTTGCCCCCGCCCCTTCCTCCCCCCAAATGAACTGACCCTTTTGTACAGTGTCCTATGGAGAAGTACCCAAATTTGCCCCCTCAAAAAAAGTCTTGGACCCTTCAGCCCCCCCATTTGTAAAGGTCCTGGTTACGGCCACATGTAAATTTTAGGCATTTTTTGTTAAGAAAGTTTCAATTCGACAGGATTTACTTGCTGGCTAAATAGGAGGATAAATGTGCAGCATCATGTATTTTAATGCAACGTCAGGTTTTTGGATGTTTAAAGGCAATCCTCGTACTGTGTTCAAGTAAGGAGGGAGAATTTGTGATACCAACCTCACCTTTTTGTTGGTATTGAAAGATTGTCACACTCCTGAAGGCTTAATTGCAATGTTTCACTTGAATCCTATTCACACATCTTGGATATAGCAGGCCTGTGTATAACCACATAAACCCATAGGCGGTAAGTATGCTGCTGCATAATATTCGTGGCACCAGCGGGACTAACTGATATTGAAAAAGGTGCACGTTTTTAAAGGTGCAATGAGAGATTTTGAGGTACCAAATTTTGTGTCGTGATGTCCTTTCATATAGATTAGACACTCAATAGATTTCTTACCTTGTATTTGGCTACAGAAATGTCTTAAAAGAGAGAAAAAGGGTGATTTTGGTTTGCTTATATTTCAATATAAAACACAGACTAAATTTCATATTTGCTCTTATACAAAATTAGAAATTTTACAATTTTTTGTACCAAAGAAACATTTCTCAGCATTATCCTTACAGATGGCAATACTTTGATGGAAAGCTTTAGACAGGGCAAAATCAGTACTTTCAATATTTTTAGGGACGCCTGATATGTGAACTCTCTCATTGCACCTTTAATGTAAATTTTTGTTTTTCAAATGAAAAATTATTCTAATAAACTGGTATTAGGAATGTGGTTAGAGGATGCTTCATGAAAGATTTTCAAGTCCCAGCTATGTCTAACAATATTTTGATTGGTTGATTAGCAGATAATATCATGTAATGAGCAAATCAGAGATACTGTAAGAATGTTGGTATGGTTTGCACAGAGATATAGAAGCACTCTTTTGATAGGTTACTTGGTAGGTAATATTACGTAATGAGTAAATCAGAGATACTGTAAGAATGTTGGTATGGTTGCACAGAGATATAGAAGCACTCTTTTGATAGGTTGCTTGGTAGGTAATATTACGTAATGAGTAATCAGAGATACTGTAAGAATGTTGGTATGGTTGCACAGAGATATAGAAGCACTCTTTTGATAGGTTGCTTGGTAGGTAATATTACGTAATGAGTAAATCAGAGATACTGTAAGAATGTTGGTATGGTTTGCACAGAGATATAGAAGCACTCTTTTGATTGGTTGATTAGCAGATAATATCATGTAATGAGCAAATCAGAGATACTGTAAGAATGGTGGTATGGTTTGCACAGAGATATAGAAGCACTATTTTGATAGGTTACTGGTAGGTAATATTACGTAATGAGCAAATCAGAGATACTGTAAGAATGTTGGTATGGTTTACACAGAGATATAGAAGCACTATTTTGATAGGTTACTTAGCAGGTAATATTGTGTAATGATCAAATCAGAGATACTGTAAGAATGTTGGTATGGTTTGCACAGAGATATAGAAGCACTCTTTTGATTGGTTACTCAGAGGGCTTTCTCATGTTGTGTCATGTAATGAGCCATCAGACAGACTCTATCAAAGCTATTGCTTTTGTTTCAAAGAAATGCCTATAAATGATTTCTTAAAAGGATAAGCCACAATTTGCTAATCCAATACATTAACAAAAATCAGGGGGTGGATTTTCCTAAATGTGGACTTTTTAGTGGAAAATGGCTTGCATGGGAAAATGGACTTTAACTCTCTAAAATGGTCTTTTTGAACATTTCTTTTCAAGAAAACGGAGACCTCTGCATATTTTTCTTTAAAATTTAGTCCTTTTTTATGCATTTTTCACATTTTCTTATGAGAAGTGTAACTCCTGGGTTTGATCAAGCGGCAAAGCGGCCACGTCAGCATGAATGTTACATCAATGGGACCAATGTTGTCGGGATGAAAGGTTCAGATACTCTAAATAGGCCATAGGATAAAATTGAAGAGCTATGTTAGATATATCCTTAGTCATTAAAAAACTTCAACAATTCCATAATGGGCTTTTATTCAGCCCGGGGCCCATCAAGACTCATTTCTTAATAAAAGATAGTTATCAATCGGGGATGGGGAGTTGGGTTCCCACATTGGGAGGTATAAAATCGGTATTTTTAGCACTTTTTTTTCAGTTCCAGTGACCCCTGTTTTGGGACCATTTCAGTTTCAGAGACCCTCCTTTTCATGTCCAAAAGCACACTCTACCAAATTTTCTTTAAAAACACCTCAAAAGGGAGCTAATAATTGGAGGTAAATTGTGGGCTTAATTATTCCAAAATTTCCTTTCTGGAAAACATATATCTCCAGAGACCCCCATTTTTGGCCTCCGGCGCCTTATTTTTCAAATCCTGCGGCACATACTACCCAAAATAAGGTGAGTACCCCCCCCCACTCAGGGCTCAATCCCAGACAGATGAGCCCTGTGATAATTGATAATGCTAGAAGACAGTCTCTGTACTGTTTTCTTGGAATTATATCTGTATAGAGGCAATGTATGCAATGACTTTAAGACACCTGTGCACTCTAGTTGGTCCATAGAGGGTAAAAGTCAAGGGTGTTTTGAGCAAATCCATAATGCATACATACTTAACACAATAAAAACCTTTTTAAAAAAAATAAAAAAAATAAAAAAAATAAAAAAAATAAAAAATTTCATTAATTTTGATAAAAATTCCTTAAGTTTTTTTTTTTTTTTTTTTTTTTTAAGTTTTTTGAGTTTTTTGTTGTTAAGAATGTGATTTTTTGGGAATCACGCTGTTTGACCCCATGCAAATGTCTCTTTTATTTTTAGAGCATTGTTAAGCATGGCGACACACATTTGACAATGATTTAAGGAGGACAGTAAAAAGAGCTATACCTCCGCAAAATCGGAAAATCCATTGCGGGAAATCTTGCCATATAGGCCCACAAAGGTCACAATTTGTATGTTATAGCGCCCCGATAGCCTATTTTCCCATAGAAAAGACGTGTAAAACTAGATTTTATGAAACACATTTTGCCGCATGAAATTTCCATCAATGTTACACAGGATGTGAGTTAGTGGCATAAATATTACAAATTTAGTTGGCAAAGTGTGTCGCCATTGAGATTTTTTTTGCTGTTACTCATTTTTGTCCAAATACAATGCATTCAAACAGCTGTGGAAGCACATGACCTTATTGAGGTGACGTTTCCCAAAACTGGTGCAGTGAGGGCATGGACTTAATACACCCTCTAAGTAAAAATCAAGTTTCCATTAAAAGGCTTGTAGCATGCCCCAAAGCTCTGATCGAAGTCAATATGTGCTTGATTAGTTTGACAAATACAATAAAGCTTCACGTCCTCAGGGTGTTGGTTAGATTTGATCTGAATGTACAATATTTGATTTCTGTACCCATTAACTATCTACCAATTTACTTGATGTCAACTTTGATAAATATCATAAAGATCAAAACATCCCCCTCTTGTAGGAGAACATCGATAAAGCGATCTCCTTGTCTGGCAATTATTTCTTTATGTACTCACGGCAAAGTAGACTCACAACCATCACTACGATCCACTTGCACACAGCGTAGCACAATCAAACACATGTGTTCCAACAGTTTCTTTCCCCCAGGAAGGTGTGAGACAACACTCATTGTTGTAACCCAAGCCGTCAACTCATTCATCAAAAGTATCCCCGCTGAATACCGGCTGTCGTCGAGTTACCTTGTTCTACAATTCTTGCTCATCTGCTGGGAGTTAACTTGGCATGTCTTTGGCTATGTTTTATAATAATAGATGGTCGTTTGCGGGGCTTTAATGTTTCTGTGGTGACGGAATATACTACAGGGTTGTTTGGAAGGGAGATCTTCCGAAGTTCACCTTGCGACGTTTAATGTTCCAAAGATTCATTTCGAAAATGAAGGTTTGGTGAATAACCAAGTTTAGTACATCGAATGTTGTAATTAAATTTAAACCTCACATTTTGTTTTAATTTCTCTTTAAAATCCATAAACAGAATACAAACCAATACATAACAACACGTGGGTAATAAAAGAAAAATGACGAGATAATCTACTTGGTCCTAATTCTAGAGAAATGGCCCCGTGATGTGCATCTATTTTGAAGGCTGTATCCCGCTGGGTTGACAGTTTAAAAAGTGTGGCATAACCATCTTAACATCTATTAGCCAATGCAACCACTTCATCACTGTGATATCATGAGAACCCTTAAGGTATCAAAATCTAAACTAAAAACTTCCCGCTTGGAATGTGGTGCGATTGGTACCATCTTAAGATTCAATACAATCAGTAGTAAATTACACCATTAAAAAAATTCTCCAACTATGTAAACATGACTTATGCACTCATTGTAGCCCACAAATCCTTAGTACTTAGGTAATTTAGCATGTTCATAAAATGTTGTTGTGTCTTACCCTGGGCAAACATGTTTTATCCTTAAGCACTGACATGTGTTTTGTGAAGTACAATATAGCACCTTTCAATGTATTATGGGATTGGGTTTCAAAATGCCCTCTACTTTACCTATAGTGGCCAACCTAGAGCGTGCAACAGGTGTGTTAAGTCATTGTATACTTTAGCCTCTTTACAGGTAGAATTCCAAGTAAAATTACAGCGACTTCTAGCATCTATCATTAGTGATTTAGCTTTATGATGTCGTAGCATTAAATTTTCACCTTTGTACAACATCTTTGCATAGTGTGTGCCCAGGGATGGCTTGCCTCCTGTTTGATGGTTTTTTGGGCATGGACTCTTTTGGCACCTTTAAAGCAATAACACAATCTCACTCTTGGTCTGTAGTTTTGTCACGATCTCACTGGGTATGAATGATAAGTGGTTTGTCTATGGTGATCGGAATAATTAGTGTACGGTAAAAAAGGGTATGTGTGATCTAATGAAATACAGCCCTTTACTGCTACACATTGTAGATTAAATTGAATTCAACTCAAACTTTGTCGTCAACTTAAGATTACAGATGTTATTTTGTTTTGCATTTGTCCTTTTTTTTTTCATTTGTTTCAAGCTTTTCTCTTTCCCATCTTTCTTATTCCTTCCTTCACTCCATCCCGGCTAGAAACAGAAGGGGCATAATAAGGGTTAAGGATGGGTGAGTGTAGTCAGAAGTTGTTGTTCTTACATGTTATAAAAAAAACAAAACAAAACAACAAAAAACGCAAATTGGTTTAATTATTTCCATACATTTTGTCCATTTTGCTAAAAAATTTAAAGTTTTTATGTATTTTTAGCCTTCTAGTGACCAAAGTTTTGTATTGTCCTTCAACAAATTTGGGGGGGGGCCCCGGTTATATTGTAGCAAACAAAACGGCCTCATTTGTGCATCAAGTCCTGTCCCCAGTAGGATGATCTGAGGAATTAATGCCTATTTTTTTTACTTAGAGTTTGATTCATTCAAATGGACATTCTATTGACACATAAAGCACAACTCCCTTAAATATTAAGTTTGGGGAAAAGGGTAAAGCAAAAATGGTAATCAGGGATGACGTACACAATAAAACTAAATATGAATTATTTAAATGTGCATTGCATCTGATTGTAAATATGTAATTTTCCTTTAATTTTGGCTTCAAATATTGTTGCTGTACTAGCTTATTTCAATTTCCATTTTGAATCCACTTGTTTTTTGAATGGGATTTTGTGGGGGGGGGGTGAGTGCTAAGTGCTACTTGAAGCAAACAAAAATAAGCTGATTTCACTATGAGTGATAAAATCTCAAATTCCCTTGGCACACAGTTCATTAGCGTTCTGCATTCACCAATGTCTTTAGAAATACACCCCCTGGTTTTTGGGTTAAAATATTATGCCCAATTACACAAGGTCAGTTCCCGATCTACAATGTATGTACAATACAACCCACTTAACGGTGTCCTGTGTGATAGAAGCATATTGTAACTCATAGTGTCTTTCTTCTTGGTAAGTCTGTAGCCTCCAAATTGCATATTTTGGTATATCATCTTAAAGCCGCACTGGCACATTTTCAACAAAATATGAAATGTTCTTTCTTTCAATTTGGCTTCTCAATGATATATACTAGCACCTTGGTAGAATACGATGTATTTTAATGCACACAAATATAAAACAAAAAAAATATGATTCATATAGAATTTGGCATTAATATGAGGCCAAAAGACATCCAGTGATTTTACCCTAATTTTTTGTGGGCTTGTCAATAACTTAATCAACGAAAGATGTTCATTACATTGAATATCACAGACTTGTACTCATTGATGATAGAAAACCACAGAGTCACTTACCAGATCAAATAGGGTGGAGGCTGATGAATCACTCTGGGTGGGGTGTTTTCTTCTTTGGTTTTAACACAAGGTCCACGGTCTACTAAAACGCACATACTGGAGGTCCATAATGTTACCACCCACCCCCCTCCCCCTTCAAAGTTCTACCTGTTACAAATTCTTTTTTATTTTTTTTGGCCTTAGGGTTCGTGTATTTGTTATGTTAGCCATAAATAGAAATAATTTGTTTCTGTGGAATTTGGAAGAGGGGTACATCGGAACTCTTTCCAATTTTTAATATAAAATTTTTTATTTTTTTTCACTATAAATTTAAACTAATGGTTTTTTTTATCATTTCAGGTGAAGGTATTTAAAAGCTTTACAGCCATTCAAAATATCATTTTTGAAAATAATGAGGGTGGGGGGGGCCCCCCACTATTTTCCAAATGTGCCATGTCTCTTTAATGAAAAAACACTTTAGTAATAACTACTCTGTACTATGTGCTTAAAAAACATAAGCTTTTCATTCAACGCTATCAAAATCTCACGTTTGATGGGTAATAGCTGACAAACTGATAGTGTCCCTTTAAGAGAGGATTTAATAATAAACAAAAAAGAATAGCCATATTATGTTGCCCAAGGACATATTATTGATGGACATTTTAACTCTGAAGTATCCTCAGACAAGCCATAAATATTCCATTTTATCCAAATATACTTTCCCTCCAACCTCTGGCAACTACATGCATCCAAACAAACTTGTGGGCACGTGGGACTGTGGAAGCGATATCTTCTGGTTGGTAGAGGCAAAATAAAGGGTGAGAAATAAAAAAAAGATGAACACAATTAACCTCATGAAGTTTCGGCTGATTTTTTGTGATGATAGGGTTATAATATTAGGCACTTGTGGTGCAGTGGATCAGTGCCCGCCTCATAAGCGTAAGGTTGTGGGTTCCAGCCCATGCTGTCGCCAATGTGTTGTGGCACTTGGGCAAGTCATTTACTCGCTTGCCTCTCTACCCTGAGTATAAATGGGTACCGGCATATGCTGGGAATGCAAAAAACAGACTCTCTGTGGGAGGAGTGGCAAACCCCCCACAGCAAACATTATATGAGGGATCTGGCCCAAACGCAATGACAGAGAGATGGGCACAGTCTGCCTGCGGCGCACCATTAATTTGATAATTATTATCATAGCCATATCAGAGGACATGGTTAGAAAAGTTAGAGTTTGTGCAGATATATAGAAGTCTGTTTTGATTGGTTTCTCAAGAGGGTTATTATACAACTATTGGACTGCCCATGAGGACTTAGTCAAAAAATATTGACCTCGGTGAGGGGGGGGGGGTTTCGAGTACTATTTCCCGGAGCTGAGCTGAGGAAATATAGTATGATCTGAGCTTCACCAAGGGTCAATCTTTTTTACATGGCCGAATAAAGGGCAGTTTTTATAGTAGGATTTTTATTCTGTCAGTTCATAAAAGTTTTTGGGTTCCGTTCCCATCGTTAGAAAGGTTGTATGTTTTACCCAATCAGTACAATAGAAATTTTTAGTCACGATACCGGAATACGATTAAGGTCATAATAAAAAAATGTCCCTTTCTCACAAAGAAAATAATTTACAAGGCAAATGTACGGAATTAAATTTTCAAACATCAACTGTGAACAAACTCTGAAGCATTCAACATAACAAAATGACACGAATAAGTAATTATTACTCACCAAAATTCTTTTACGTTCACTAAGGAATATTAGAAAATCTGATAACGTTTACATTTATTCGTCTGTTCCAGAAATAAATTATGACAGCTTGTCCCATCCATTTAAGTATTTTGAGTTTTGCGTCATCATAACAAACTACAATACTACGTGCATAAATAATCTCTTCACCCAGCATCGATGTTATGATACTTTATCGTTCTTTTGCTTGACACAACAAAAAAAATCAATAGGCATGTCTCAGACTTTCGACAATCTATTCATTGAATCTGGTATGAAGCCTTTACATATTTGATACAAAAAAGTATTGCACAATGGGTTAAAGCATCTTATTCTGTTGGAACAAAGTTGAGCATTTAAGCGTAATACGGCTTTTTAGTTTTTGATCTCAACACACCCCTCCAAATGAATTCGTACCATCTACATGCGTTTCTGACAGTAATAAAAAATCAGACATAATATTGTTTTATATACCCCAGAGAAATATCCTTTCAGCTGCAGTAACAAGACACATCTAGGGCAGAAAATTGTTATATCGGTCAAAAAGTTCTATAAAAAACCTTCAAAAAAATGGGCCTAACACCAGGCAAAACGTTACTGTAGACCAGGAAAAAAAGGTAACTATACTGGGCAAAAAAGTACCATACATATTTTATTCAAAAGTAGTGAACTAGACCATATGTCAATGTTCTTTCATTGCAACCATTCCGACCACCTCTCCAAACCCCCCCCCCCCCCCTCCACTTTTCTCCATCAAAAGATTTTGGTATCAGAATCAAACTATTTTTTTACATAAATTAAAAATATTTTTCTTTTTGATTTATGAAACAAAAAAATCACACACAAAATCCAGAAGTGTGGTATAGACCACAGCAAAATATGGCTTAAAGCCTCTGAGAATTCCAGGCCAATAGGTTAGACCATCCCTACACCTCTGATCCCTACATAAATAGTTATTGATTTTCCTATGGCATTTCACTAGTACGGTGCAGAGCTTGATTCCATTGTGCAGTTATTGTCCTTTTTACTATACCTTTTCACAGTGCGCTTCACAGTGATGCGTGACCTCTTGTGCCTATTGTGTATTTAAATATATGGACTTTACTAGTTAACATCGCTGCCGCCAAAGTTATGCTCAAATTCAGCGGAACTTTCACACATCAGGAAATGTTTTCTTTCTCCATTGGTGCAAATTTTAAAATAAAATGTCATTGAAGATATGCGGTGCTTTTTATTTATGAGACCATGTCCAGGACCATATCAGAACTATCCTTCTTAAAATACCCGGTGCACCGTGATTGTAAATTCACTTTAACTTTTGCCTGAGTACGGCCGAGGACCGCTATATTCAGGAGGCCGTAATAGAAAACGATTTGACCTATGCACTTGGAACTTCTTCAATCAAGCCCCTGCTTCCTATTTGGTATGCCAACCAAGATCGCTGGACCTTGGGAAGTACACTGTTTGATGTTATATGTAATGACTTCCTGATGGCCAAAATACACCGCTCAACCCCAGTTATTGCATGTTAGGGCGCTGTTACTCAAGTGTGGCGGTACTCAGCCGTTCATTCGCTGAGGCGTGTCACATTGCTAAAATTATCATACGGTTAACAGGTAGCTGGGTTAGGGAACACGAATCCATTTAAGTGTGTAAAGATCGTGCGTATTTTGCCGTGGGATACTGCACGATACTTGCTGCCTTGCCAACTTCTAGAAACACTGTGTTTGCAAGCCTTCCTTTATCTTTATATCTCATATGCAATGGCAGTGATCCTGGGGCTCAAAATCCACATTGACGTTAAATGGTGCAACACTACAGCGCTAAAGAAATAGGAGATTTCCAGAAAGAACCCCCCCAATTTTTTTCGCACCCGGTTTTTTTTGCATATTTGGGATGCTTTCAAGTATTAGATCACACCTGAGTGATAACAGAATACGCCGTCTTTATGTATACTATAATTAATGTAAGTACTTTCTGTCGTGGATGACAGAAAGTCAAAGCACGTGTTCTATGGGGACAATTACGATAGTCGGCCAAGTCAAAACAGGTTGTAGTTTTGTCTTTTGTACTTTTTGCCAATAACCTTCGGAACGTTCTTTTGGTAGTGATCTACTATCGATTCTGTGCAATTTGAGAGAAATTGTATCCTAAAAAAATCTCCTATGTCACGTTCACTACCTGGGCTGAGTTGGTTCAACCCCTTGGGGATGTGGTTTGCTACTGCTCCTGTACAGTCTTGGGGGGGTGTTGTACCATTCTCAGCTATACCATTCATACTGTAGGTGGCGAAATCTGTGAGATACGTCCCTTGCCTCAAGGTGCACAAGATGTTGAGAACTCTCAACAAGTCCATCACTGTAGCGTGTTCAGACGAGGGTTCTAAACTTCAAGTTTACATCGTAGGTTTAATTTCGAAGTTTAACTCGTAGTTAGTGCCCGTGGTGATGCAATCGTGGTTTCTAAAAGTTTACTCGAAGTTAAAACCATAAATTCTTATGGTTGAGTCGTGGTTAGCGGTGCTACCCCCATGGTTGAGCATCATAGTTTTTACTGTCTTGTGGACATGCTTATCAACACCTTGAGGTCTCGTGTGGCCTCGCCATGACGTAGGTGGTTCGCGACCCCATCGCCATTTTATTTGTCATAGCAACGTACTATACATTTTTGGGGGGGGGGGTTGGGGGGGGGGGGGGGTTGTGGTATACACTCAAGAAAAGTACAATCAAGTAACTAATGATTTTTTTTTATTCCATCGCTAACTCGGCAAATAGACTTAAAGTTCGATAGAAAGCGCGAGGTAGTTGGTTGAATTTTGTTGAGAACATTGTTTATCTGAATATTTATATGGGCGCAGACAGTGATTGACAGTCATGAATCATCAAAAATGGCGATTTTTCTGACATGTTTTCCTGGTCACGACTTACCACCTGATTAATGTATTCAACGGGATTTTTTAACGTTTTACATACAAAAAATTATAAATATATAGAAAACACTGGATGCTGTTAAACGCCTTGATTGTGGTTTTGCACACCGGTAAAATGAGGATAAGGCTGCTCTAGCGTGCTTTCCAACAGCTTCGAAGCAATGGCCGGCCTGTTTGTTACGCTATGTTCGCATATGAAACCCCTGATTTACAATGAAGTAGTATCAATTTTTGATATCGAGATGAAAGGTTGTACTTTTCTCTTGGTCGTCCATTAAATTTGAGCCCTCAATTAATTTAATTCTCAAGATAATAAACAAAAACGCAGTTTTAATAGTTAACCATAATATTAGCACATTATTGAGTTAGGGCTTTGCAATATGAATTATTGACAATCTACCATCACTGTAATCACTGTCGGTAGGCCTACATCTGTAACTTTCTTTTATACATCACTTTCCATATGATTGGAAGCATGCCAAAGTGCCTCCTATTTTTAAGGATGTTGACAAATCTGATTTTAACAATTATAGGCCTATATCTGTTTGCCAATCTTTCAAAAATTATTGAACGTGCTGTTTCACAACCAGCTTTACCATTTTTGACTGAAAATAACATTAAATTCATGCCAGCTGGTTTTATTGACACAAGCAATTCTACTACCACTACCACCCCCACTCTCAATTGATGTTTCAGAACTACATATTAAATACTATGAATCAGGGTAAAGTAACTGGCTGCCTTTTTAAATTCCTTGAATCTTAAGAAAATGCATTATGACACGTAAACCACCCTTCCCGTCAAACTCAAAACTATGTTGTCACTGGTACTACTCTTGATTGGTTCAAATCTTATCTATGGGTATACGCTCAGCTGTAAATATTAATTCCACTCATTCTGATTTTAGAAATATCAATATTGGCATACCACAAGGATCACTCTTGGGTCCTTGTTATGATTATTGTCAACTCTCTTCCTGATTTATTAATTGCAAATGTGTAATGTACGCTGATGATACAACACTTATTTGCTTAGATCATCCGACTCAAATTCTCTCCAAATTGATAGGAATGATAAACTTGATGAATATGGAGCATTGATTTGAAGAAAAAGCTTACCTAAATATTAAGAAAACCAAGGTACATGATTTTGGATGATTACTGCAGTCCCGTTTGGTCAAATTGCAATTATGAACTTAGCAATTCTCTTCAAATTTCAAACAAACTTGCCCGCTGTGCTACTTTCTGCTGACATCGATAAACCTATCTCTGGTAATATGGATGAGCAAACTTGGCTGGGATAAATTAAGTGACAGATGGAGCAAACATATTCTCTCTCCTTTTCTTTAAAGTCTTCAAAATGATGCTCCTTCATACTTATCATTCACCATTACTTTTACTTCTAATATGCACACCCAAAATACTCGTAGACAATCATGTAATAACACTTGTCATACATACTTGGAGTATCATACCTTGCAAACGGACATTCCAATTCAGAGGTGCTTCAATGTGGTATAATCTTTCACCCCATGTACGCAGAAATTTTTCAGATATGAATTGTTAACCTGTTAAAATCTAATATTGTGTTTTGAATCTTGTTTTTTCTTTATGTTTATTTATTGCAGTTCCAATGATAATTGCTGTACTTTTTCCTTGTATATTTAAGTATTGTAGGCAACTTGTGTTGAAAAAATCTTATTTTATCGCTCTAATTAATTGTTCCAACATTATCAATAAATTTCATTGTTTGTACACATTACATGTATAAAGTGTTTATTATTGTTCACTTGTAATTATATATGCATTCAGGGTCTCATGGGAGGACCAGTTTGTTATAACTGAGTTGAGTTACCCCGATAACATAAAGTTTTACCTACACTACTACATCAAAATCACAGGTTTTGCTTTCCCACGGTACGTTGATGTATATGTGTAAGTGCCACTGAGGCTCTCCTTTCAAGTAAAGAACAAAATAGAAATTTAATGGGAACAAGCACCTTTAACAAGTGGAGTGGATTTTCCAACAAGATGGCCTACCCATAAACAGGCACCTGTGGGAGCAGAGGTAAAAATTTTGAAACAACAATTAACGCTATTTATTGCCTTAAAAACCTGTGTTTTTATGAAATTTTACTCTAGTGAACTATACCATAATGTCATGGGAATTTCATTTCAACAATCCGACACCTAGTCCAAAACCCCCCCCCCTCCACTTTTATCCATCAAAATAGAGATTTGGGTATCGAAGAAAGAAAGTTGATTTTAGGTAGGAAAGTTTATTTTTATTTTAGACACAAAAAAATCACACAAAAAATCCCAAGAAGTGTTGGTATATACCACAGCAAAATATTTGCTAATGCCTTCTGAGAATCAGGCCAATAGGTAGACCATCCATACACCTCTGATCCCACATAAAAATTAGTATTGATTTCCTACTGGCATTTCACAATAGTGACAGGTGCAGAGTTGCATTCCATCGATGCAGTTATTGTCCTTTTTACTATACCTTTTTCAAAAGTTGCGCTCACAATGAGCGTGACCTCGTGTGCCTAGTGTGTATTTTAAAGTTATGGGGACTTTACTAGTTAAAATCGCTGCTGCCTAAGTTTATGCTCAAATTCAGCGGAACTTTTACACGATCAAGAAATGTTTTCTTCTTGGTTGCAAATTTTAAAAATAAAATGGTCATTTGTGAAGATTATGCGGTGCCTGTTAATTTATGGAGACCTGTCCAGGATATACAGAACTCTCCCTTCTTAAAATTACCGTGCACAGGATGGTAAAATTCACTTTAACATTGTTGAGTATCGGCCTGGAGGACCGCGCTATTCTTGAGGCAGTAATAGATATAGACGATTTGACCATAATGTACTTGGAACTTTCTGTTCAATATCAAGCCCCATGATTTTCCTTATTTGGTTATGCCAAAAACAAAGGATCGATTGGACCTTGGGAAGGTACACGGTTGTTGATGTTAATGTAAATGACTTCATGAGGGCCAAAATACACCGATCAACCCAAGTTAGCTGCATGTGAGGGCCAGGCGTCTTTTACTCAAGTGTGGCGGTACTCAGCCGTTCATTCGCTGAGGCAGTGTGCACATGGCTAAAATTTAGCTACGGTAACAGGTAAGCTGGGTTAGGGACACGACTAATCCAGTTTAGTGTGGGTAAAAGTCGTGGCGTTATTTTGCCGTGGAGATAACTGCATGATTACTGGGCTGCTTGCCAAACATTCTAGAACAGCTCGTCTTTTGCAAGCCTTCCTTTTATATTTTATATATCATTGCAAGGGCAGTGATGCCTGGGGCTCAAAAAAAAACAAAAATCACATTGAGGCGGTTAAAGGTGCACACTAAAGCTTAAAGAGACATGAGGAGATTTCAGAAAGAAGCACCCCCAATTTTTTTCGAAACCCGGGTTTTTTTTGCAATTTGGGATGGGCTTTCTCCAATGTATTAGATCACCACCTGAAGTGAATAACCAGAATACGCCGTCTTTATGTTAATAATATAAGTGATTTAGTACGTTCTGTCGTGCATGACAGACAAAGTCAAAGCACGGTGTTATATGGGAACAATTACGATAGTCAGGCAAGTCAAAAACCAGGTTTGTGTTTCGTTTGTACTTGTTTGTCAATAAACCTGGAACGTTTTGGTAGGGATCTCTTACTACGATCTGGCTGAATTCTGAGAGAAATGGATCCTAAAAAAATATCCTCATTCACTTTAATACCTGGTCTGCGTTGGGTTTCAAACCCCTTGGGGCGGGTTGCTACGCTCCTGTACGTCTTGTTGTACATCTCGCATATTACCATTCATACGTAGGTGGCGAGAAGTCTGTGAGATACGTGCCTGCCCAAGGGCAAAAAGGATGTTGCAGAACGCTCAACAGTCAGCATGTAGGCGTGTTTCAGACGAGGGTCGAAACTTAAAGTTTAATCGTAGTTGTAATTTTCGAAGTTAATCGTAGTTAGGGCCCGTGTGAATGCAATCGTGTTTAGTAAAGTGTCCTCGAAAGTTTAAAACCATAAAGATTTCTAATGGTTTAGTCGTGGTTAGCGTGCTACCCCCTGTTGATCATCATAGTTTAATGTCGTGTGGACAGGCTTATCAAAAGCTTGAGGTCAGTGTGACCTCGCCATGACGTAGGTGGATCGCGACCCCAGTCGCCATTTATTTGTCATAGCCAAAAGGACTATACATGTGTGTTGGTATACACTCAAGAGAATCACAATCAAGGTTACTAATTGATTTTTTAGCCAATCGCTAGACCCGGCAATAGCAATGAAAATCGATAGAAAGTGCGATGTAAGTGGTTGAATTTTGTGAGAACATTGTTATATGAATATTATATGGCAGACAGGTGATTGACAAGTCATGAAGTCATCAAAATGGGCGATTTTTTTTCTGACATGGTTTTCCTGGCACGACTTACCAACTATTATGTATTCAAACGGGATCTTTTTTGAAACGTTGTAAATACACCAAAAAATGACTAAACTATATAGAACAACCACGGGTATGCTGTTATAACGCTCTTGATTGTGGGTTTTGCAAGCACCGGCTAATAACAAATGAGATAAAGGTCGGCTCTAGCTTGCTTTCCAACAAGCTTCGACAAAGCAGGGCCGTGCTGTGTTGTTTACGCTATAGTTCGCAATGAAACCCCAAAATATAAGAGCAAAACAGGCGCATACTACGGAATATACATTTTCGTTATGGATGCGATTACACCCATTTGAAAACGTCATCACGGTAGAGTTTCTTAGTTTACAAGCCTACCATTCGCCATGATTCTGTTTGCGAGGGGTATTTGGAGATCTGCAGTGGGTCACCGGTATAGTAGCGCGCTATACTTCCAGTGTCTTATCAACACAGTCGGCAATGTACCTCATTGATTAACTTTTCAAGTTGTCCATGATAAAAACCGTGTGGGCGCCTGTCGAAGTTAACAGATAAAATTTTATTATCGATGGTGGTTATCATCGATGATTACACTCCGTCTGAACATGACTAATATTCTGCAGCACCACACATGTGACATACCATGAAGGACCAGTAAAATTTAGCTGTACAAGAAGTTTGCCCGCAATATTGCATGTTGATATGTTTCATTTTGTAGGGGAATTTATGATCACATGATGCTTTTAATGGCAATGGTGATGAAAACCATTTTATAAAGCTTAATAAACCAGTCTGTTTTCATTTTTTTTAAATTTATTACATTTGAGAAAGACTATGCTTTCTACAAATGGTTGATACCAATAACCTGTTTTAATTATTTTTTCTCCAGGAGTTTTCAAGTGGGAATAATAGCTTTTTGACAAACACATAGGGTTACCCTGCAAAAAAACATAGTTTTGATAAATAAAATAAAGTTTATCTTGAAAAATTTTTTTATTGCATTTATTACTCATTGGGCTTGCCATATCCAGCTGCTAACTCTCATTGAATGCAGCGTGCTATGTAAAAATAGTGGTATTATTCATGGTTTTAATGTAGCACTTTATTTAAAGCTAGTGGTGCATTATGATCGTCTTTGGGACCACCAATTTACCTGAAGTAGTATCATTTTTGTTTTCCATTCATCCCAAGAGAAAACCAAAAAAAATGCTGTTTAATTGGTAATCATCAATATTAGCACATATTGAATAGGGGACTTTGTCAATATTGCATTATGGCCTGTATACCATCAAACTCACGTGTTTGCCCACGGTACCGATGGGGCGTATGTGCAAGTGCATGTCTTTATATAAGTAGAGAAATAATAGAACATAAATTGGAAACAGCACCTTTCAACTAGTTTTAAAGTTTTACAAAAGCATGGACTTTTTATGGCTAGGATTGCGTTGTGCATGCATTTATAGGCGCTCGACTTGTAATCGAAAGGTGGAAAAGGTGGTGTGAGCGATTACCACTCTAGGCACAAATGTAATGTATTATTTGTGTTAGATAGATTGCACTTGAAAACAAGTAAAGAGTTGGTGATTGAAGTAGACAAATTGTGAAATACGAAGCTTATGAGATTAATTAAATGCTTAGGTCCGGACCATTATTTTGCGGCAAGAATCTCAAACGTGCTGTAACCATACCCATATGCAATCATAAAAATTAGTTTTCAGCAGTACAGAGGCAAGCTTGGTCCCATGTTCCTACTTGATTCCATTAGGTATACGTTTTCTACACGATTTTACCAATAAAATTCCAAAACCAAACTCTCAAACGTGGGTGTTCCGATGTTGGGACTCCCCTGATTTACAAGGAAGTAGTATCAAAAAAATTTTGATATCAGATGAAAGGTGGTTTTTTTTGATTTAAAGGAGCGGAACATGTAAATTAAAAATTAATTTAATTATCAAGATTAAACAGAAAACGGCAGTTTAAGGTAAACATCAATATTAGCACAGTATTGAGTAGGCTTGCAATTGAATGATTTGCATACTCCATCACTGTAAATCACTGGCGTAGGCAGACATATGTTAACTTTCTTTGTATACATCAACTTTTCCAGATGATTGGAAGCATGCCAAAGTGGACTCATATTTTAAGGATTGAAGTGAACAAATGATGTTAACACTTATAGGCCAATCTGTTTTGCCAATTCTTTCAAAAATATTGAACGTGCTGTTCACAACCAGGCCTTTACCATTTTTGACTGAAAAAACATTTTATTTTAAATTCATTGCCATATATGGTTTTAGTGACACAGAATTCTACTAACACCACTGCATTGATGTTTAGGACTACATATTAAATAATAGAATCAGGTAAAGTAACCTGGTGACTTATTCCTTGATCTTAAAAAGGAATTTTGACACGGGAAACACACAACCTTCTCCTCAAAAAACTCAAAAACTATGAGTGTCACTGGTACTACTCTTGAATGCGCTTCAAATCTTATCTATGTGTATACGGCTCGAAGCGGTTAAATATTAATTCCACTCATTCTGATTTTAGAAATATCCATATTGGCATACCACAAGGATCAATCATGGGTCCTTTGTTATTTTATTATTTATGTCACTCTCTTCCTGATTGTATTAATTGCAAAGTGTCATGTACGCTGATGATAAAACTCTTGTTTAGCTCATCCGAATCAAATTCTCTCCAAATTGATATGAATGATAACTTGCTAAATATTGCGCATTGATTGAAGGCCACCAAAGCTTACATAAAATATTAGAAAACCAAGTACATGATTTTGGATGATTACTGCAGTCAGTTTGGTCAAATTGCAATATGAATTAGCAATCTCTCAAGTCTTCAAAACAAACTTGCCAGTTGACTACTTTCTGCTGACATTCTTACACCTATTTGTAATTATGATGAGCAACTTTGGCTGGGATAAATTAAGTGACAGATGGAGCAAAACAATTCTTACCTTTTTCTTTAAATGTCCCTCAAAATGATGCTCCTTTTTACTGATCATCACCCAATTTACTTACTCTATATGCACACCCAAAATACTCGTAGCCAATCATGTAATACACTAGTCATACCTACTTGGAGTATATCATACCTGGCAAACAGACATTCCAATACAGAGGTGCTTCAATGTGGAATAATCTTTCACCCCATGTCCGCAGAAATTTTTCAGATATGAATGTAACACTTTTAAATCTAATATTGTGTTTTGAATCTGTTTTTTATGCTTTGCTGTTTTATTTATTGCAGTTCCAATATAATTGCTGTATCTTTTTCCTTGTATATTTATGTATTTTAAGGCAACCTTGATTGAAATCTTATTTTATGCTGCTCTAATTAATCTGTTTCCAACATTATCACATAAATTCATTGTTTGTACATACATGTATAAATGTTTATTATTTTTCACTTGTAATTATATATGTTTATCAGGGTCTCATGGGAGACCAGTTTGTATAACTGATTTGAGTTACCCCGAATAAATAAAGTTTTACTACTACTACTACATCAAATCACAGGTTTTTGCTTCCCACGGTACTTGATGTATATGTGTAAGTGCCACTTGAGCTCTCCATTTCAAGTAATAACAAAATAGACATAAATGGGAACAAGCACCTTTAACAGTGGAGTTGATTTTCCAACAAGTGGCATACAAAACAGGCACTGTGGGAGCAGGGTAAAAATTAAACAAAATTAACGCTATTTATTGCTTAAAAACCTGTGTTTTATGAATTTTACTCTTAGGGTTGACTACCCCTGTGGGCGCCACCCCTGCATTGCAGTGTTGCCAGCTACAAATATTAAAATAAGTAATGTTAACACTATTGTGGGACCCTTTTAAAAGCATGTAATTTGTGTGAAGCCATCCAATACAGGTGTAGCATGCATGAAACCGTCCCAGTGCACACGTTTTGGTTTGGTTTTTCCCCCTCCCCCAACCCTGCTCTTCAGATTTTAGAAGCGATTTTGAAAGTGTTGGTCCACCGGTGAGTCAACAATTGAAACAAATTGCAAATGTATTTGTCCGCATTGGGCGCATGTTCGGCAAATTAAAAATCTTCACTTCCTCCAACTTCAAAATCCGGGTATGCTACTGTTTCCAATCTACAACTGTTTTGAAATGAGAAATACTGCTTCATAAAATATTACACATTAAATTATTTATCAGATTACATGTTAAATCTGATGGTGATGTAAATATTTATGATTTATTGACCCATATACTATGCATTGGAATAAATGAAACCAGCTGACCAATTACTGATTTTTCTTTGACTTACAAATCCACCACAACTTCTGTTTTGCCTGAACAGGCATGATATACAGCCACATTTTCAAATGAATCCCTATTGTGCTTGTCAAATCCCATCATTGCATGAACTATCTTTGTCCCGATTTCTAAGCTTCGATTTTAAAGGGATACAGATACATTTCCAGCAAATACAAGATTCATTCAAAATAGATGAAATTGAATAAATTTGGACAATGCATGGAGGCACTAAAATAGTTTTACACCAAGAACTATTCTATTAGTAGTCACATCCAAAGAGCCCTTAAGTTTCAAGTTGAATTCAGTTGGATCATTTTCATTCAGTCTTTCCTGTAATTTTCAGTTAGAGGTGCACAAGGAGTTTTGAGGCACCCCAATATTGTTTCATAATCGTAATTTTCATATAGATTATACAGGGCCTACACAGATTTATTTTTTTTTTGTGGGGGGGGGGTGCAGGACCGTAAAAAAAGTGGACCTTTTTTGTGTAAAGTGGACCAAACCTCAACTTCCAACTTATTTCCATAAATCATGTTACAAACACAAAGCAATTACAAAAACAAACTTATGGAGGAGTTGACCACAAGGCCAATAGACCAGACTGACTTGGTCAACCACTAAAAGTAATGTTACAACATATCTTTAGATAAGGACATAACAATCACAAAACAACAAAAATGCTCCTTTTTTGGACTTTTGAACATGTATCACCAAACGTATTTTTTTTTCAAAATTTCGCTAAAAATTTTGGACCTTTTTACAAAAATTCAGGAAGAAGTGGACCTTTTTCCCCTTTTGTGGATTTGTCGCACCCCCTCCCCCCCCCCCCTGCGTAGGGTCTTGAGATTATAAAGACCTCAAAAATTTTCTTACCTTATATTTGTCTACAGAATGTATTAAAAGAGAGAAAAGGCGATTTTGATTCTCTAATATTTCAATATAAACAGGCCTGAATTTCGTATTTGCTCCTATACCAAAATTAAAATTTCACTATTTTTGTATCAAACCAAGAAGCATTTCTCAGTTTAATCCAAGGTTTCCCAACCTGGGGGTTGCGATCTCTTTTGGGGTCTTGCGCACTTGTTTCGCGAAGTTTAATCGAAATGAAAATGAAATACTTGTCTAAAAGGACGGAACATATTGGCAAATCGATAATTTAACTATGTAAAGCAAGCCAAACTGATATTTGGCAGTGTTTTGATTAAGCAATTGAATTTGTATTTGATTAGTAAAATTTCCGCCTGCTTCGCGCGCAATCAGTATAAATTGTCACTTGTACAGGAACTGTTCAAGACCAAAATTGAACTCTGACTATAATGAAATTATCATGGTCAAGCAAGCCAAACTGATGTTGCAGTGTTTTGATAATCATTGAATTTGTATTTGATTTAAATTTCTGCACGCGTCTAAAGTTGTCACTTACAGGACTGTTCAAAGACCAAAAATGAACATATTGTATGGAATTGAGTGTATTTTTTGTTGCACCCTTCGTGTGCACTTGTTTTAAGAAGGAGGTGCCATGCCCTAAATGCCACAACCAAAATTTGGGTAAGGATTGTCCCTCTTCCCTGTCATCAGTAGATTCAGACTCCGGTAGATATAGTGACCTTGTTGCAATCCCTTCCCTGGCTTGAAAACTTGGCTTGCTACTGATGTACCTCTCCACAGCACCTTTAAATTTTTACTTGACTGGTCAAATTTTCTTTTTGACCGAGATATTAGTTTGAATAATGGTGGTCGCCGTAAAGCTATGGTGTCAAGAAATGGGGTCTCGGATTAAAAGGTTGGGAAACCCTGGCTTAATCCTTTTCAGATGGGGATATTTTTTTTAATTGAAATCTTTACATAGAGTGCAAAAATCAGAATTTTCCACATTTTTTCAGGACAATCTTTATGTGAAATCTCCTTGTTGCACCTTTAAAGATCGTTAGGCAATGATACAAATAGATGTCATGGACAGGCCTGAATGGTATGCCGGGGAATTTACATACTCTAATGGGTATGTTTCTTGCCTGTTCAGTTGTTGCAACCGAAGCCATGCAATTACACCACTCCCGAGTGATTTTATTACAACATCTACTTGATTTGAAGGCTGACTCACAGATTTTTTCTTGATGAAGGGCGCACCTCAATTTTTCAAAACAAATCGTTTGTTTGCTTATACTTAATGCTTGATCCATATACTATCACTGTGTGAATAACTAAGCTCAAAACAAGTCCTTCATCATATAGAAAATCACAACTTTGTTATAAAATTCCGGATCCGGAATTTTTGTTATAAAGTATATCCCATTGCACGGTTTATCGGCATAATGTTTTTACTGCATGAAAACGGAAAATCCGTTCATCTCTAACTTAAGAATGAGCATTTTCGGTTCACTCTTTACGTCTAGATTACATTTTTAATTACTACAGAAAAAATTATATTTCGAAATCTCTGAGTCCCGCTTTACTTGCAAAAGAAAACTGTTTTGACACCTGTTTTATGTATATATTATTTGATTCCCAATTTTCCTCTTTTCCCACCCCTAAAGTATATTAATGAATCCGAGGCACATCTTTTCTTTGTTTGCCCATTCACTATAGATATCATTGAGAAAAGATTATTCGCCAAATTCAGGAGATTCTGATAGTGCATTTTGGTTTAATGAGAAAAAATGGTATTCACATGTCTACTGGCCATGGGTTATATCTGTCCATTTAAGGTACAGAGAATAACAAATTGTCAATTTTTACAAACAGGTGGCGGGACACCGAGACCTTCATTTTCTGGGGGAAAAAAAGTGCAATTTGGGGGGAGGGGGACAAAACAACCCACAATTTGCAGATTTTTAACCAATTTTGGCTCAAACGTGAGTTTTTGGTGATTGTTTGCCTCAAATCGTGATTTTTGAAAAAAATCACATGTTTTTTCTGGCCGGGCAAGTAATAAATCATTGAGAGTGGGGGCCATTGCCCTTTGCCAGCTGGTGTTGCCACTACTTAAAAAGAGATGATTGAATCTAAACATCAGAATGTGACTCTACACAGAGAATACTTAGAGAAGATGGTTCAGATGATGCCAAAATCTCATTTTTTAAAATGAAATAGGGGGGGGGAGACATGCACGCTTCAATAGACAACAAGAAGCGGCAACATTTTTCACTTTTGAATAGTATCACATTTCTGTAGCGTTGGGGCAAACAACATGCATAAAGCTTATATAATCATCCATTTTGCAGTTTATGCTTTTGTGGTAATATAGGCCAAAATGGCTGATGAATGGTGATATGACATTGTGTGCAAATAGTTGTGACTGCATTTGAGTAAAACAAGTTAAAGGGCACTATCAGTTGTTTGACTAAATTAGAAATATCAACAAAAGTATTTCAAAAATCGATGGTTTGTATGTCTGTAAAAGTAGAATAGGTATCATAACAATACCCTACAGTGCTTAGACCAAAAGCAACCTTGAATAGACCAAATCTGTATATTTTAGTCATTGCTGTCTGTATGGGTACTTCCTTGCAACACATAATTCAATGGAAATCCATTTCTTGGGAATACGATGTTCTACTTTCTCTGTCAATTTTTTAGTTGACCACAAAAATAACATGAGAATCGCCTTAGCAGCAATATCCTTTACTATGAAGTATTCCGCCAAATCCCAATATTTGAACTCTTTCGGGTAAACAGATTGATAGTGACTTCAAGAGAAAAAATGATAAAGCATGTGCTAAGGGTATAATGTAGAGACCAAAGTTTTCCATTTTACAGAAAAAGAACAAGATGCCACTATTGGCTGTTTCTAATAATGACAACATTTCTAGGTAAGGACTAGATAACAAACTAATATATATTTTCTGGAATAGACCAAAATTTCATGCTGCTTTTAGGAAAATGGAACAAACACATATTTGAATATTTGTAAAACGGAAAAACTTTGGTCTCTAATATAATTATACCCTATCCTACTAATTAGCTGAGTTCATAAAGCTATTTCAAGCAAATTTCTCAAAATGTAAACAAATTGCGCCCCCTATTTTCATCAAAGTCCAATTTTGTTTTTCACTCTTGTTTGGAAATAAATGCCTCTATTAAAGTGGCTTAAAATGCCGTATTGTCCAAGAAATGACCAATTTTTATGCATTGTTTTACTAAATAGTTGGGATCGAACTTTAATGTATAACAAAAGTTCATAAATGGCATCTAAGCCACTTTAAAATGCTTAGGTCTGTTGTCAGTTAAAGAAAAGTCAGTATAAGGTTGTGATAGCACCTAACACTACCAATTTAGCCACAAGAATGGGCACTTTGAGTTTGAAAAAAAGACCGATCGTGGATAATTTTTTTTTTCGATGGAAAAAATAGCCAAACTTTATATGTTAACCTAAATGTAGTCTTTAAAGATGTCCTTTAAAGGTATCCTTGCTTTAACCAGTCTCATCATACATATGGAAAGTATAGCCCAGTACACAGGGTACACAATGTGGCGAAATCTGTTGGGACACCCTTTGCCTCAAAATGCGTCCGCTACTTCCCCGGCAATGTAGTCCATCGATAGCACACTCTTCCAATGAGAAACATGTGTAACCCAATATTGGTTGATGGGGGATGAGGAAGTGTGAACACAATACTGAGGACTGTGTATTCCACATTGATTCTCATTTGTCAATGGGGTTCCAGTGGACGATAATTATGTCAGATGACACAGTGAGTTGTGTCGGAGACTGTAGGCTAAATCGGAGAATATACCCACAATGTAGCTTTGTCCATCCTGCTAGAGCACAAGTTGAATATCTTGTAATGAAAGAACTGAACAAGCAAAAATAACAAATAGAGCAAAAATTAAATAAACTGTGTTGATTGGAGGTTAATGGCTGAATAGTTTTAGCTTGAATGCATTGGCCAAAAAATCAAGCATGCATGAAATCTCAGTTGGCCGACGAATAATGTTACAACCTAGCAAAATGTCAACATGCTAGATGGTCAACCCTGCCAACCAGGTCAAAAAACATGGCTGACCATGGTTAACTATGGTCAGCTATGATCCGCCTGGTGGCTTGAGCATGGTCAACCGTGGTTACCATTTCCCCATGGTATACCATGGTCGCTTGAGGCTTTAGCATGGCTGAACATGTCAGCCATGGTCATCATCACCTGACTTGACCATGGTTGACCATGGTAACTTCAAGTATCCATGGTCACCATGCTTTAGCATGGCTGAGCATTGTCAGCCACGGTCATCACCTTGTGGGCCTGGGTTTACCATGGTCACTTCAAGTCTACCATGGTCAACCCTGTATATCACCTCATTTGACCAGGGTTGACCATGGTACTTCATTGCAAGTGACTGACCATGTCACTAACCCAGAAACTCAGTCTGATCATGTTTGAACAAGGTAGTCCCTGGCTGAACAGGGGTTGACCATGGTCACTTCACGTAGCCCATGTCTGACCATGGTCACTAAATTAGGAATCGGTTTATTGTCTGCCAGGGTTGACCTGACACTATATTGGCTGTATTGTCCTGACCAATGGTTTGACCATGGTCACTTCAAGTAGCGTGTGTCTGACCAGGTCACTGCATTAGGAAATTGACATGTATGACCATGGTCACTACAATTGTCCTATGGGCCCAAGAATGGTGAGAAAAAAATATGAAAATCTTCCAATAGAGCTTTAGGTTAATTAGGAGATCCATGGAGTAATGATAATAATTACACTTGTCCGTACTATATTCAGCTCTGAAGAAGAACTTAGAAAAGTCATGGTTGAATGGTGGCCACAATTAAAAGCATAATGGAAGTGGTTAAAATTTATGGCATTACATGGTTCTTGGGTTCCCGGCCAAAGTCAATCTGTACATTCTACTCCTTCAATGCACTGATGATGTACGCATAATATTTGCCAACACAATTCTTGTTGGTCAACCATGTCATCAAGACATTGCTGACCATGGTTGACTATGGTCAGCGATCAGCATGGTTGCTTGACCACGGGGGCAAACCGTGGTTACCATGTCCCCATGGTATATACAATGGTCGACCATGCTTTAGGATGCTGAGCATTGTCGATTGTCAGCCAGTCATCACCGTGTGGGCCATGGTTGACCCATGGTTACTTCTACCATGGTCAACCATGTTTATTCAGCTGCATCTTGACCATGGTTGACCATGATCATTTCAGTGCAATTTGTTTTCATGCATACAGGGATTCCCTAGGTTTTTCATGATTTTTTTCACAACACTTGTGGAAGCTCTGGGACGTAGGTCGCCAATTTTACTTGAGTCTTTATTTATGGTGTTTATACTGTTGAAACTTTTTTTTCCAATTGATATATTAATTTTTTGCCTCTTGTTATAAGCAATATAGGTTAGCTCAATTGTCCAATATGCAACATTCAATACGTAGTTCATGTAAAAAGTACTACGCATAATAAATTTAACGCCATAAAAAGCTATCAAACATACTTTTGGCGAATAATTATGACATTTTGGGTAAAACAAACACCAAAGGAAAGAAACATCATACTTCATTGACGGTATACACAATTACAAATCCACGTGAATTGCCAGTAAATTTAACAAATTCTTTGCCGAGATAGGCCCGAAACTTGCCAGCAAATCACACACGCCGCAGTTTTCGGTGATTTTTCTTCATAATTCCTCTAATACTCCATCTTTTTCTCGCCTATCTCGGAAAAGAGAAATTATCGAATGAACCAAAAATTTAAAAATGGCAAAGCCTGGTTTTGATGATGTTAAATCCCGGTGTTGTCAGGAGCATTGCTACAACTATCTCCAAACCTCTTTGTTTTCTTTTTCAACCTTTCGCTTTCCTTAAGTGGTATCTTTCCCTCCTCCCTCTCAGAATTCCGCAAAAGTCATCCCTATCTACAAGAAGGAAGATTCCCCACTCTTTCTCTAACTAGACCCCTGAAACCACCCCCTACCATACCATTCCGCCCGATTTCTCTCCGACCCTGCTTTTCCTAAGGTGCTTGATTCGCCTTATCTACAATATACTCGACAACTTCTTCTTCGGCTACACTCCTGCAAGACAACCAATACGGATTCAGGAAAAAAAACACTCCACAGATCTTGCTCTACTTTGACATATACACAAAATTTCTTCTGCTCTCTCCGCTAAAAAACTTTCACACCATAGGCATCTTTTCCTTATCTTCCTAAAGCCTTCGACCTATGACCTCGATACCCTTATTTCTCAAACTTTACTCCTATGGTGTAACGTGGAACTCCTCTAAACTCCTTTTCAAACTATCTCCATGATAAGGAAACAATTTAACTACTTCCTTTAATCTCCACTCTTCGGACTTCCTTCCATTTTCATGGCGGTGTTCCACAAGGCTCTATACTTGGTCCCACCTTCTCTTCCTATCTTGTAAAAACGATATCCCTAATGCTTCAAAAACATTTTCTTATGTTCTATTTGTTGCCGATGTACGAACAAAATTTTTTTTTCCTTTCAAATCCGGACTGATACAACTCATCCCAAACTTTTAATCGAGAATTCCAACAGTTTCTAACTGGTTCAAAGCAAACAAACTGTCTCCTAAATACACGCAAAACTAATTATAATTCACGTCCACACGGTAAAACCAACTACAAAAAACACAGGATCAACATCAATTTGACACCATTTCCATTAGTCTGTTGACCTAAACGAAATTTTTAGCGTTACAAATCGATAGTAAAAAATTAAAAGCTCACTTCACCCACCAACTCACAAATCAAATTTTCCCAGGTGTCGGCATTATTAGAAAACTTCAACATACACTCACCTCATATTTGTCTCACTGGATAATACAATTTATCCCCCTTACATCTCATATTTGTTTATTGCATGGGCTGTCTCAGATTCTAAACACCAAACCCTATGCCAATGACCAGCACAGAAAACAAATAGCTGGAAAAATCTTCAGGCTGCCGAAAAAAAAGAGCATTCACATTTGCTGGGCTATCGCCTCAACTTTCCCACTCCAAACAATTATTTTCACCAACTTGAAACCCCTGAAACAGATTGTATTAAATAAACTCCAATAGCGCTGTTTCATGTACGTTCCTTTCACAGTAATCTTCCTAATTCTTTCAATGGCTTATTCACAAAAACAGCGAAGTACACAGCTATAACACACGTCATGCTCCATCCATTACCAATCCTCTCATAATGCACTTCTCGCTCAACCCGAAATTCATTTGTTATGTAAAAAAGGCCAAATTTATGGAACAAACTTGACAACCTCACTTACACCTGCAACCTTAAATACTTTTAAACTTAAATATCAGAAACCACTAATTATTATATTATAATTATGATATGCATCTCATGGCACTTTTGACTTCTACATGTTCTTGTACGTGCTTTTGCCTGTTTTGGATCACACATCCTTTATATTACCTTAGTCTGTCCTTGTCCCCTTTTCGTATGTTCTTTCGTTTTCTGTCCTTGTCCCTATAATTGCTATATGCTACAACTTCTATACATTCAATTTTTGTATCTTGATGTTAAAAATCAAGTTTTGTTCTATATATTAGGGTAAGATCAAACGCTAAATCCCCCTGGGGGTTTATTTTGATCCTTCACCGTTCAGACTTGTCTTTATAATACTCCTACATTGCTTCTTCACTGTGCCATTTTGTATCACTTGCCTGTTTTGATTATAATGTAATCATGCTTAACCTATATTATTATTATTACTTATCACTGATCATGTGGATTTGTGATGTGATCCAAACATTACTCTGCCATATTATATTTTTGTATCTATCTAACATGAAAATTTATATTATCAACAATAATGATCTTTTTGCTATTGTCTAAAAGGACTTGGTTATTGTAGCTTTGTATTTGGAATTAATATGAAACATGTTCTTGAATGAAATAAAGTTTGAATCCTGAATCTGAATCTGAATCAATTGGTAAGTCATCATGCTTGTATAAAGGTCCCCGGTTCAATCCCGGTCTGGGTAAGTGATTTTCTGTCACTATAAAATAATGTACCTAAGCATAAGATAGGAACTATACTGGCATATAAAATGTGTAAAACCATAGGGATGTGTTTTTTTTTGGGGGGGGAATTTACCCATGTTTTTGAAAAATGGCAACCATTGTTCATCCATGTTGATCCATGATCAAATTGACCATGGTTGACCATGGTTCACCATGTTTTTGAAAAATGGCACACCACTGTCAACCATGGTCAAAACACCCAAAGTGACCATGGTCAACCATGACCAAAACTCTGTATGTTTGGACCATGGTTGACCATTGTTAAACATGGCCATATTTAACCCCTGGGTTGACCGATGTTTTTTTGAAAAATGGCACCACTGCCGACCATGGTCAAACATGCAGCGTTTTGACAGGTTGATGACCATGGTCACTTTGGAATGTTTTTGACCATGGTTTGGCTTGGCGTGTCCATTTTTCAAAAACTGGCTAACCATGGTTGACCATGGTCAAAACCCATGGTTGAACCATGGTTAACCATGGTCAAACCATTGCTTTTTTCGCCTAGGCAGCTTTGTGTGGGCGCAAACTGATGCAAGGCATTTGATTTGCCAAGCTTGAGGCAATTAAAGAAGCAGACATTAATCTAATCATACGCCTTATTATAGCCACAATTTTACCCTAAAAAATTGAATACATTGAACATCTAATACAGCAATGTTTCTATAAATGGAAAGATGTTACACACCACCCAAAACTGAATCAATCCAACATCACACATAACGTTCTCGCACATCTGCATATGCTCATGAAAGGTGCTTGCAACGAGAGTTTTGAGGCACCCAATATTGGGCATAATAGTAATTTCATTTAGAATTGATGCTCAAATAGATTTCTTACCTTGTATTTGGCTACAAAAAGGTCTTAAAAAAAGAGAGAAAATTGTGATTTTGATTTGCTAATATTTCAATGGAACATCGGTGAATTTCGATTGCTCTATTACAAAATTAGAAATTTCACAATGTTTGTGTACAAAGAATCATTCTCAGCTTCATCCCTTCAGATGGGAATATTTTTGATGGGAAAGGCTTTACATCAGAGCAAAAAAATCAGTATTTAGATTTTTTTTAGGGAAACCCTGATATGTGAATCTCTCGTTGCACCGTTAACATCGCACCGTGCAAATGACAAAATATACAATGCATTATTTTACTTCTGTCGTAATAATATTTATGAATAAAGGTAAAACTACCGGGTTATTGGCCAACTAGCTGGGACTATAATGCAAATATTTGCAAGGTTGTTGCTAGGGAACGGACCAGGGATTTAGACTTAGATTGGAATAATTTGGAACTAAAGCAACATGGTGGTGTCATTATGAACATAGATATCTCGAGTACGCGTGGGTGGGATCGGCGAAGTGGGTTCTGTGTCATGGCGGTCAAAGGTCACAATGAGGTCAAAATGTGGTAAAAATGAGGGTTTTAAATTGCTATAAACCTTGTCAACACGATATCTTTTAATCTAAGCAAGTATGAGTGTCCATCTTTGTACCATATATGTCACTTAGTAGGAGGCGCTCATGAGTTCTGAATGGGTCATGGCATGGGTCAAAGGTCAAATGTTGTCAAAAATTGCTTTAAAACCTGTCAATTGTTGGTAGGCTATGACACTTGGTGGGTGGCTCACATTCGGGTGCCGAAAATGTGTGAAGGGGTCTTTCAAGGTCATGTGAGTCTTCAAGTCAAAGTCCTAAACATGTGGTAGGGATTATGAAACTTGGTGGGTGCCGTCAATATTCAGTGCCAAAATTTTGGAGTCATTCAAGGTCATCATTGCGGGGTTCATTCAAGGTCAAATCCACATGCATGGTTGTGGGTGCGTCAACATTTAGGGCCAATTTTTTGTTAAGGTCATTTCTGGCTCATCTGGGGTCATCTGAGGTCCAATTCACTGGCAAATGTGTAATGGTCATGAATTTGTGGTGTGGTCAAAATTCAGTGCTGACATTCTGAAGGTCATTCATGTCACGTGGGGCCAGCGCAAGGTCAAAACACTACACATGGTTGTATGGTCATGGCACTTGGTGGGTGTAGTCAACATTGATCCCAGAATTTTTCCACGTCATCTGGGGCCATCCAGGTATTATCACCAATCCTTTAAGTTATGTTACGTTTCCGCCTTTTAATAACTACCCCGACGAGCGGGGGACCTTTGTGGTTTCGAGAACCGCCTTGTGTGACTACTGGCATGGATTGAAACAAACCTGCAAGTGGTTGGCCTGACATCGTGTATTAAAGACAAGCATTTCTTTTTAACCGATCGTAATCTAATTGCGTATTTAGAATTCCGACTTGATATCAAAAAGCCTTCCCCTGTGAATACCAAGGATTTTCAGCGTGATATTGTGCATCATGAATCAATACAGTTTGAACTCAAACACAAACATTATGATCTTTGTTTTTATTCTGTACTATGTAAACCGCAGTCAACTATTTAGTGTAGATTTTGAGACGACATTGCTGTATGTCTATTGGCGGAGACGGCTTTGACAAATTTCCTCAAATTACTCCATTTTTTTCACTATTTGGTGGTTTGAACTACATTAAAGCAGTTATATGGATTGTTTACACACTTATCCCTGATTATATAAGTTTAAAAAAAGGCATTCCCACATTTTTTGATCGCTCGGATTATCGCTGCCAAATCCCTTTCAATTCCCAAAGTAGAGATTTGAAAACAGCTTTTTCGATTCATGCAGTCGTAAAACGTAATGAAAATTCCAGATCCGAATTTATAAAACGTGTGATTTTCTATATGAAGGACTTCGATTGAGCGTTATATTTCACACAGATATTAGTATATGGACAAGCATCTGTATATCAAAAACATGATTGGTTGGAAAATTGAGTGTGCCCTTATCGGGAAATCTCTGAGTCAGCCTTTAACTGGGAATGGTCATTGTCGGTATCTTACACATATTCCCAGGTTACTTCCGCACCATTCAATATTTCCCAGGTTCAATATTTGACGGTACTAAGAGGTTTACCAGGTTAAATAAAAGGTCAAGAAAGTCAGTTAGGAAGTGGTATACATTCTATTACACTTAATCATCTGACTATTTAAGGACTGCTGCCTCTATTTCTTAGCATTAAAGTTGTTCTTTTAAAGTAAAAAACACATCTTGGAGTGGCGTTACAGCGTTTCACTCTTTGAGTGTGCAATTTTTCACCGGTTGATATTTAAAGAGATAGTAGACTATTGTAATACCACACAAAATGATATATTTTTAAATCTCTGGGGTGCCTTAAATGGCACATACTCTGCTGCATGCAGTGTTAAGTGATGTTAAAAACTAGAAAAATGATCAATTAAAGTTGAAGAATGCCCTTACAAGATTTCCCCAAAAGTGACGAGGAAAATCATACAAAAGGGCCTATATGCCTTACTATAGATATCCATACACGTATCCCTTACATAGCGGCCCTGCTGCCCTGTTACAGGTCACTGCTATTTCTTGCTATTGTTATATTTTTGCAGTATAAGCATTCTCTTAGTTTCCACTTTGTGGGCACTTGAATTGACCATTTCAATATTCTGACTCTTCTCTGCGGCACTTGAAATTGACCTATCTGATACAATCCATGTAATTTATAGTGGAATTTTGTTTGCTGTGATTTGTTGCCATTTATTCATATGTAACACAACACTACCTGAAGTGTCTTATTATTATGCGTCATCTGGCTACTAAGTCTTGAAATAGAACCTTTTCTTTATTAGCCTGCTTCTTGACATTTTTTTCTAAGCGTTAACCAAAAGTGAACATGAATGGATATAAAGGAAGGTAAGAACCCCCAACTTCTCTAGTCTTTCTCTTAAAAGGACTCAGTGATTCATTCGAAAGAGTCAAAAATATTTGTAGTTCTTCACTGCGCAGATCCGCAAATCTCAGTCGGATAAGAGATATTTGGATTCAAGGCTTGAACAATGCTGTTCGTGCTCTAATTCTGTCAAGGCTGGATTATGCTGTTTCTCTCCTTAATGGTGTTTCCAAGAAAAATCTCGCACGCCTTCCAACCGTGCTGCAAACAAAGTGTAGACTGATTCTCAAGAAAGCCAAAACATTATCATACATCTCCCCTTTATGAAAAACTACATTGGTACCGGCAGAGGTTGTTTTGAATCAAGCCCATGATGCATAGGCCAATGTGCCTATACTGTCGTACTAAACACATGTCAGTACTAGGGATAAAAAAGTGTTCCAAAAGTTTAAGAACCACAAGGACATTCTAATCATGCAAAAAATTCCCTAAGTACTCACGCTTGTGGGCTAAAATGCGCATTAAGTCAGGTTTTTAAGTGTTAAGAACGGATTTTATGTGATCACATGACCCTATTGAGGTGAAATTTCACAAAACTAGTGCATTGTGGGATTGACTCAAAACACCCTTGGGTTACGTTTCCAAGCATTCAATTTCGTACGTGGTGCTGTGCTACAATTCACTGAGAATTCATACTGTTACTCGTTCCAATCTCAGGGAACAACCTTCCCTCCTCCTCAAGTACACACTGTCTTGTGGTTCAGAAATCTCATAAGCAGGCTGGTGATAGGGCTTTTTTCTATTGTTGGGGCCAGGCTGTGGAATGCGCTACCCTTTTTTTTTTTTAACTCCATCAAGGAATGCTTCCACTAAGGTTTCTTTCACAAAGGCTCTCAAAACTCATCTCTTTCCCAAAAATATAGGTTGCTGTTGGTGCACTCCATCTTTTGCTGCTGCTTCTGTTTCTCTTTCTAGCGCCTGTATCCTTTGGCAATTAGGCGCTATACAAATCCAGTTGTTATTATTTTTTATTATATTTTGAAATTTGCTTTAAAATAGCTCTTCAACTGAAGGGTAGTCTGGAGATGTGTGTAAGTCTATTTTTCCCGCATTCTGAAAAATGAACAGAAAGGAAGCAAACAGCAGTGTTCAGAAATATGACTCTCCATTCAGGTATTGGTGTTTAGTTAGTCCATACAGACAGTAATGACTAAAATACCCTATTTGTTCTATTTTAGGTTGCTTTAAGTCTTATCATGCACTGGCAGTGTATGTTAGGATACCTGTAACAACATGCACAAATCTGATTTTTTATATTTTTTTTTAGTTTCTGATGCAGCCAAATTCACTGATAGTGCTTTAATGTAAAGCATGGCAACTTGAGCCTGAAAAGAGGGAGGGCATTGAACCAGACACAGTGCAATTGACCCAGAGAAAAATTATTTGTACGTGCCTGTACAATTGTTGACCTATGACGCGTTGTCGTCATCGAACAGATTCGTTGATGAAATTTCCGGAACCTGATATTACCCCCAATTCACCATTCCAAGATGGCATAAATGAGTTGAAAAACAGCAATGAATGTCTGTTTAAGTGGTTTCTGTACCCTGTCAAATTTTGGTCAAGGCAAAGTATTTGTATATTTTTTTTGTAGACAGCATTCAGTACTTGGCAGTTTAGTCCGCAGGTCACCCCGTCTAATTTCTCAAACACTAAAAATTGTTGAATCTGGTCATTTTACATGGGCTTTCACAATACAATAGGCCAACGACCCTTGCCATTGTCCCCATTCCCTGCCGTCGCAGTCCAAAATCTATGAAATCAAGCCTGTTATCACTGTTATAGTCATAAAGAATTCAAGTTACGTATGCCGGTTAATGTAAGGTTCTACATTTTCCTGGTCTTCGCTTTCTCAAAAGAGATAAGAGTAACACGTACACAGACTTTTTTGTAGCAGCACAATTCAATGAATGATTTGGGATTCTTTAAATGTTTGTGGGACTTCGAAACTTCAAAGACCACGCTTTTCAAAACTTATAATTCGTCGCTTTTAATTTCGTTGTTTTTTTAGCCTCCAAACACCCTTCACGTCATATTAGATCAACTGAGATAGTAATTGACATTTACAACAATAATTCTCAACCTTTTTTATACAGCACACTTATAGAGGTAACCTTGTTGTACTCCATATTCCATTAAGTACTCATTCTACGCCCAGGCAGTTAATTGGTCTCTTCGTTGCTCGTGTATATTGGGTGTACAAGGTATGGCTCCATTCCCTTTCCCATTCCCCTGAACTCAATGTGATTGTGAGTTTAATACATTCTATTTCATGGGTTTTATTATATTTTTTGCATTGCTTTGTGTCATCTGTTATTAATCATGCTGATTTATATAGTCAATTCGCCTTATAAATCCTCTATATATTGAAATTTATTTTGTATTGGCTACTATTCACATTTTGTCACAGTTTGTTCAGTCATTGAGACATGGAGGTGCGACTTTTGCCCATCTCAATTTCTACTGGCTAAGGGGCTTAGGATCTTTATGTACGTTGCCTTTTTATTCTGACATCGCCCTCGATAGACTTATATATTGATATATTTCCAATGTAAATATGTTTTCTTGGCATCTGTTAAACTTTACTACTAGATAATTTAACACAATGTGAGCCTCCCACGGGTTTGCAATCTTTTACACGTGACCCAGCTCTCCCTTTCAATTCCAACTCTCACACATTCAGTTTCATTGTTGTTTGGTTTTTTTTTTTTTTGCGGTTCTTTGGGGTTTTGTCCAACTTTTGGTAGGCCTCTCATTCGTGTAGCCCACATTGTGACATTAGAAGTTAAGTTCCATTGAAATATATCTCTTTATACTGCCATTCTTTTGCTGTTCTTCACCCATCTATACGGAATGGGAGCCAGCCGCACCATTTGTATATATTGTATAAATAGTTTTGGATATCAGCGATTTGCCTTGTACGCTTGAGATATTGTGTTTGTGTATTTTTTGGTCGCTCACATTTTGTAGTTTGCAACCATGTCCAAGCTACTGGATTGGTATTTTTGTGAATGTACCCAATTGACCCATTTCATTCAATAGACCTCAATCAGCAAACCCTCGACCACCGTAATGATGTAAGATGACCAATCCCTACTGTAGTTTTTACATTAGTGACGGTCTTAACGATTTGCTTAAATCTAAGACATTCAGCTGTCATTTTTCATCATAATGTTCGCAAGCTAAATAAACACCAACGATGTCACAATTATCGTTCTACTATAATCATAACTTTTCATATCCGTGGTTTTACCAGAACTGGTTAACTATGATTAACGAATCCTAACGAGTTGACTCGACGGTTTACTCAGTTATAAATTCCATACTCTGACCCGAAGAGGAGGCGGTGCCTCCTTTTCATTCACCGATAACATTGACTTTGAAGGAAGACCCGACCCTAAAATTTAATTTCCCCTGATTGCGACTCTGTTTTTATCGAAATTAATGACATCAACAAATCCAGCAATAAAAAAACTATCGTTGGTATTATCTATCACCGAGATTCAGTTAACCTTGACGAGTTTTATCTTGAAGCTTTCACGTGTCTTCATACCGTATCCCAGAGTCCAAATCTTGCTAAACTCGTGGGGCGATTATAACATCGATCTTCTGGATTATGACCCGATCCCTAAAGTTAATGACTTCGTTAATCTTATTTTCCTAATGGGATTTTTGCCTACCATTGGATAGGCCTACCCGAATAACCGAACCGACTGCTACGATCATTGAATAACATAACAAATTATCTTTTAGCCAATGTAAATGCGTGTGTCTTAGTCAATGATATCTCAGACCATTTTCAGTTTTGCTCATAAAATCCAAAACAATATAAACAATTAAAAAAACTTTTTACAAACAAATTGCGAGACTAAACAGTCACTTGGACCAACTTAAGCCAAGCAACACCAGGGTTATAGAATGGACTTCACCACTACGTGGCAGAATTTGTAATTACGATACAATCCTTACACAAGCTTTTCTAACTTTCAGACAAGTTATCAAATATGTGCATAGTCACTGTCCTGTTAACATCAACAAAAAACCAAATTTCTAACACCTAACTTAACGCCCGAGGAAACCATGGTATAACGTTGGGCCAATCAAATCCAATTAGACTAAATAAAATTATTATCAATACCGCTCCAAACACTAATAAACGATAAAAACTTAAATACACCCCAAATGCACGAATACTCTAATTGTCTTCTGCGCATTGCTAAACGTAATCATATCACAATAGAGCTTGATCCACCGGAACAATATGAAAAAACATGGCAACTCTAACCTTCTTCTTTGTCAAACAAATCCCCCAACCACCCTCATACTTTACTTATGATGCTACTAATTAAGAGCCATTCGAAATCGCTAATAAATTCAAACAGACTTTTTACCACCATTGGTCCATCACTTGTTGCTAAAATTCCCCTTCCTGATAAGTTAAGTCTAAATCTAATAAATCCAGGTCATCTCTTTATCCCAATAGTATATTTCTCTTTCTCGCCTACTACTAAGGCAGAACTTTCAGACATCAACCTCACAAATGAAACTAGCCCAGCTGCGGCGTCGATGGTATTAGCTCTACTAACATAGTAAAACAGATCTTGCCTATATTTAGAGCCCATAACGATATATTCAATCTTTCCATCCACCGGGTATGTTCCTTCTCAGCGCAACGTTGCAGAGTATTTCCGATCTATAAAGCTGGAGCTAAACACTCTTTCAACAATTATATGCCTAGCTCCATCCTTCCGGCATTTCCAAAATTTTTCCCCCCCCCTTGAAAACTAAGTTACAATCGAATATCGCGTGTATAGATAATATAATATCCTCACTCCTGACCAGTTTGGCTTTAGACCTAAACCTTCCACTTTCATGGCAATCAACAAACTTTCTGATAAAATTGTACATCCTCTACCACCAAAAACTTTGCACTGCACTAGCTGGCTCTTTTTAAGATCTCAGTAAGCTTTTCGACATCTCTTGACAAACAATTCTTATTACAACTAAACAATTAGGGAGAAGAAGGACTGCCAGGACGGGGATTAAAATTTATCTAGAGAACCGAAAACAATTCGTTGATTATAATCAACAAACCTGTACAGTCCACTCTATTATCTCCATCAGATGCGGCGTACTTCAAGGCTCAATTCTAAGACCCCTTTTATTTTTACTTATATCCACCTTCCCCTGCTCCTTCCCAATCTCATTTATTATGTTTGCGGATGATACCAATATCCTATTTTCCAATAGGAACCCAAATTACTTGAATCTATACTAAATAAAGAATTAACTCATATATCTTAACTGGTTTAAATAAATAAACGTTCCTAAACATTAAAAAACCCATTTTATGGTATTCAGAACCAAGCATAATCCCTCCCCCCTCCAATTGCTATTAAAAATTCATATCGACATAAGCCACTTGACCAAGTTAAATACAAACTAAATTTCTAGGCGTCTAATTGATGATGATATGTCATGGAAATCCCTTACTTTCACATGTTACAAAAATAATATCCAAAATAGAAACGGGATCATCAGGAAAGTTAAAAAAACCATTTCTTTCTCCTCGTAGATTCACATGACTACCTTGTATAATAACCGCTTGTCTTTCCTTACATCAACGATTGCTGCAATTTTGGGCAGATAAAAATAATTCTCATCTCAGTCTCTGTTTTTAAATGCAAAAACAGATATTCGGTCATGTACAATTTCCTTTGGCTCGCCCAACAACCCTCTTTTTCATCCATGAACACGCTTAAAATTCACACCTTATACTTCCAGACCGCGCATTCATTGTATAACTACCATTATGACGCAACTTCACATCCTCCAAACTCTTAGATGATCAGTTTTTCTTGACCAGACAACGTCACCCATATGACACTCAATCATCTAAGGACCTTTATGTAAGAAGACCAACCCCAAGCTCGCAGAAAATACAATCAAGATTCAAGGGGCCCTCATTATGGAATTCATTAAATCCCCATCTTACACCAGTCATCATCCTTAGCTGTTGTAAATCAACTCTAAAAAACAGCTCAGTGATTCATATCTCTCCGCTTCATGATTTGTGTAACTTCTTCTTACTTTTCTTTACTTCTCTGTTTTTTTTTTGTGGTGGTTAAATTCTAAGGTTTTTTATGTTAAGTCGCACCCTTCTTTTCCTAAATTGTGTAGGTAATCCCATTTTATTCTTGTTATGATTTCCTTTACCAACAATTCGTAGTGTATATGCTTAATTGGGTAACTACTGATGGGTGGCCAGTTACTACAGCTTTTTGCGTTTGTTTCCGCTTGCATCCACTCCTCTTGCAAATTATACAAATATATAAATAATACAAAAAGAATATATTTTTTTCATTATGATTATCAGATTTTAATAATTTTTTTGATGTTTTATATTGTATTTGTGGCAATGAGCTAAATAAAAACTGAAACCTGAGTCTTTTTAAGATAACCAGGTCCCGCTTTAGGCACTAAACCCTGGATAAACCCGGTCTAAAGTTTCGTCCTCCTAGAAAACAAAAAAAATAATTTACAGTAAGAAAAATGGCATTTTGCCATTTTTAATAGTGGTGGGGGGTGGCCTGTGGGTTTTGAAATGTTTCATTAACGTTGTCACTTGCAAGAATAACAAACCACCATGAAGAGGGAGCAGATGTGGTTTCTGGGCTCCCTGACTTATGAGTATCTTTTAAAACCCCCACTTACCATAACAGGGGTGGGGTCACTTTAGCCCCTGTTTTTTAAATCCATCCAATATAGTTAGAGCAATTGTAAGACCTACTAATATCCTGATTATTCGGGTATAAAACAATTTTCATTGTAATATTTGATATATCAGTAGCTAATTGGGGTGGATAGGTTGTAATTTTCTCAATGGAATACTGGCCATAACTTATATTTGTTGTCTACTCTATTACCTATAGCAGTAATAATGCACCAAAGCATTGTCCATATTATGCCACTATACACCCTGTGAAAAGATAGAAACACCCTCTTTTTTTGTAAACAAAACAAAGTGATTTTTGATGATTTTTTTTATTTCCTGATTTAGCAATCACGATCCTGATATGCCTTAAGGTGTTGCTTTCGTTTGTTTTTACCAATATACACTCCTCCCTGTGAGCTTCACAGTAATTGAACCAATTGACATTTTCCATGGATTTATTTTTTTGTAGAAAGTCATTAACCGCTACAAACAAACGACTGTTTGCAGCAAACGGGTTTGTTCTTGAAAAAAGAAAAGGCTGTTTTTCTCATTCACTTTATAATACACTTTCATTCATCCCTTGATTAAAAGACGATACCGATACAATGGTGGGGTTATGTTATAGGACAATCCTTCTTGACCATAGTTCGGGTAATTAAGAGACATGACATTTGTGATTATGTCTTGTCTTCAAGGCGCGAGTTTTAAATACATTGTGGATCGGTTGAAGTTGCTAGTGGATAGAAATAACAGGTTTTGCCTCGGAAGGATGTGGAACGGTGTTTCAAGGAGGAAAGCTATGCTGCTCAGACTTGGAACTTCATGTACATCAACATACCTTAAGGGGGTGGCATGGGGTTAATTAATCACCGGATACTTTTTTTCTGTAATAAACTCTGAAGGATTGTTTGTTTGTCTGTTTCTCCTATTCCAAAAAAAAAAAAACCTGCCCCCACCAATTAAAGGCTGACTCAGCAGAGATTTCCAAATATAATTGCTTGTGAATATAAAAAAATAGTCACGTCGAATAAAGATAAGTTACCTGCAAAGCACAATTCCAAGTTTGAGATGAATTGGATTATTTCCGTTTTGATGAGTAAACATTTATGTAGAGTATTGGGCCATTAGGATACTGTGTATAACAAAAATTCCGGATCCGGACTTGATTAACAAGGTTGTGTGATTTTTCTATAAGAAGGACTCTGATTTGAGCTTAAAGTATTTCACACAGTGATTAGTAGATGGGAAAAAGCATTATGAAAGTGCAAAAAAAACATTGAGTTGTTTGAAAATTGAGGGTTCCATCCTTGGGAAATCTCGAGTGCAGCCTTTAATTTGGGATACATGAAGGATGTTGAAGGAGCAAGCTTCCAATGGCCAACATTGATAATGGGAAGGAATTTTCATGTAGCGATTCCAAAATGTCCCCACAATTACAACCTAGATTGCAGTTGTGTAGCCGTGCGATTATTATCTAAATGAGCAAAGTTCTACTCGAGAGTCAAAATTATCCAAAAAAGAGTGATATCCACTTACTTGAGGAGTTAAATGAAGAAACACTCAATTTTGAGGAGTTTAGGTTATGTTAGTTTTGGTTAAACAAGGGACAAATGAAATAAGGGGAAAAATCACCTTTTTGGATTGGATTTCCTCTTGTTGAGTCCAATTTCTTTCTTTTAAAGTACAAAACCATCAAATCGGGTGGTACTGAAACCAGGGGCATAACTTTCTTTCGACATGGGGGGAGGGCGGTTGATGAAAATCATGATGAAAACAGGGTTTGCTGAAAGATCCATTACTAGCCACATGTGAGTGTGAAGCGCGCTCAAATTTTCCATTTAGAGCTATATCATTAAATGTATGGGAATTAGACCAAAATGCAAACGAAGCTTGCGGAAATGTACCATTTTTGTATCGCCTGAACTTTGTGCGGCAGAGACTTAGTAATCACTTTTCTGTCTGGGGGGTTTCTGTTTGTGCGTCTGTCTCTGTCTGTCTGTCTGTCTGTGTCCGTCTGTCTGTCTGCATGTCTGTCTGTCTGTCTGTCTGTCATGCTGTGATTGTGTGCCTGACGTCCGTGTTCACGGGGGTGTGTACGAGTTATCTGGAGGTTCCGTAAGGGCTATGATTGTGTAAAACTTGGGGAAAAGAAAGAAGCGTCCAGCAGTTCTCGACCTGATTAGATTTGGGCGATAAAATATGCAAATTAAGTACTAATTTGATAATTACGAAAATTTTCCCGCAAGGTTTGTACAGTTTTCTGGGAGTTCCTAAGGGTATTGATGATGTAACTTGGGGTGGGAGAGGAGCGGGATGGAGAGTTCCGAAACTGATTAGATTTCGGGCGTTATTCGGGCAATTAAGTATGCAAAGGAGCTAATTAATATGCAAAAAACAGCGTAATTGCTATCATTTGAAACCGGTACATTGGAACGGAAAAATTCCTTCACTGCATGGCAGCCTATCATGGTGCGCTATTTTTTGCAATTTGAACGTGTGTGATAAATGCGGCGCTTCTTAGGTATGCAAAGAGCTCTTAAATATGCCGTAATTACTGTATCTCTGAAACCGTACATCGGATAGGAAAATTCCTTCGCTGCAGAAAGAATACTATGCATGCAATCTTTGGTGAATAATAATTGGGTCAACGTGCATTTAGGGCCGATATTAAAAGGGGCATTTTTGATTACATTTATATAATTAAATATGCATAATGCTGTATCACTGAAATTGTACATTGGATATGCAAAATTCCTTCGCCTAAATGAGAACTTCTATGACTACATCTTTTTGTATGAATCACCCAATTGTGCGTCAAGTCCAAGTGGATCAATTAAAGGGGCATTGTGATGCATTGATCTAATTAAGATATGCGTAATTGCTGACGCGTAAATGGACATTGGATATGCCAAAATTCCTGAGCTACATTTAGACTACTATATTGGAAAATTTGTGTGAAATTTCATAATGTGGTCAAAGCATGTCGGCCACTTAAAGGGGCATTCTTTGATTTTATTTTAAAATTGCAATCATGCTCAATGCTTGGTCCATTTCAACCCCAAATTTTCTCAGGTTGTAAATGGTCAGTGTTGAAATACTACACTTCAAAAAGAAAGAATTTGATTCAGGAGTTTGTTACTTACAATAAATTCGTTAGCATGTGTTTATTTGGCATTTATATGGCGTGTGTGGTGATTTGGTGGGTGTACAAAACAGTGTTGTACAAAACCCAAAGAAGGACCTACTCATAAGGTCAAAGGCATGTGGGCCAATTAAAAGGGGCATTTTGTGTTACAATTGTCCTAATTAAATATGCACAGGTTGATGTTATAGCTGAAAAACAGTACATTGGATATGAAAATATTTCTGTGTACATGGAGAAGGGGGGTCTGGGGGGGGGAGACGGGGGGGGGGGTGGGACGAGTGGGAGTGGGGGGGGAGGTGGGGGGGGGACGCTTCCTAGGCTGGGGGGGTGAGTCTGGGGGGGAGGTCCGGGGGTGGGGGGGCGGGGAAGGCACGGCGCGGGGGGGGGGTGGGTGAGGGGATGGGGGGGTTGGGGGTGGGGAGGCGGGAGGGGGTGTGGGGGGAGGGGGAGGGGGCGGGGGGGGAGGGTGGAGGGGGTCGTGGGTGGGGAGGGGGGAGGGGGGAGGGGGTGTGGTGGGAGGGGGGTGGGGGGGGAGGGGGTTTGGGAGGGGTGGGTGTTGGGGGGAGGGGGGAGAGGGGGTGGGGCGAGGGGGCGGGGGGGGGGGAGGGGGCCGGGGGGAGCGGAGGGTGCGGTTGGTGAGGACGTGGGGGGTGGGGGGGATTTGTAGGGGGGAGGGGGTGTGTGGGCAGGGGTGTGGTGGGGGATTTGTGGTTGTGTGGTTTGTGGGTTGGGGTGTTGTGTTGGTGCGGGGTGTTGGGAGGGATTGGGGCGTGTGTGGGGAGGGCGGTGGGGTGTTGTTGCGGGGGGTGTTGGGAGAGGGGGTTGGGTGGGGGGTGCGGTGTGTTTGGGAAGGGGGTGGCTGTTGCGGTGTGTGTTGGGGAGGGGTGGGGGGTTGGGGAGGGGGGGATTGTTGTGGGGGTGTTGTGAGGAGGAGTGTTGCGGAGGGGGGTGTGGGGTGGGGTGATATGCTGGGTGTTGGGGATGGTGGGGAGGGGGGTGGGAGGGGGGGTGGGGAAGGGGTGGGGTGGGTGGTGGGGGTGTGGGAGGTGGGGTGAGGGAGGGGGTGGGGGGGGGGCAGGGGGGGGGGATAGGGGGGGGGGGGGGGGGTGGAAGGGTGTTGGAGGGTGGGGGGGGTTATGAGGTGGGGTGGCCTTGAGCGAGGGTGGCGGTGGTGAGGCTGTGTGGTGGAGGGAGGGTGGGTGGGCGTCGAAGGGGGGGGGGGGAAGGAGCGGGTGGGGGGGGTGGTGAGGCGGTGTGGTGGGGAGGGGTGTGGGTGAGGAGGGGGTGGGGGGTGTGGCGGTGGGTTAGCAGAGGGGTGGGGGTTGGGGAAAATTTTTGGGGTGGGGTGTGCAGGGTGTTGCGGGGGGTGTTGGGGAAGTGTGGGGTGTTGCGGGGTGTGGGAGCGGGTTGGGTTGTTGTTGAGGGTGTGTTGGGGAGGGTGTTGAGGAGATGTTGGGAGGGGTGTGAGGGGTGGGGTGTTGAGGTGTGTGGGGAGGGGGTGGGGGGTGTTGCGGGGTGTTGGGGAGGGGGTGGGGATGTGCGGGGTGTGTGGAGTGGGGCGGGGGTTGAGGTGGTGTTGGGGAGGGGGTAGGGTTGTTGCGGGGTGTGGGGTTGGGGTATTGAGGGGTGTTGGGGAGGGGGTGGGTGTTGAGGGGTGTTGGGCGAGGGGTGGGTGTTGCGGTGGTGTTGGGGAGGGTGGGGTGTTGTTGCGGTGGTGTTGGGGAGAATGGGGGGGGTGTTGCGGTGGTGTTGGAGAGGGGGTGGGTGTTGCCGGGGTGTGCGAGGGCGGGAGGTGTTGCGGGTGGTGTTGGGAGGGAAGGTGGGGTGGGGCGGGGTGAGGGGGAAGGGGGGTGAGGGGGGGGTGGGAGGGGGGGGGGGTGGGGGGTGGGGTGCGGGGGGGGTGTTTAGGTGTGGGGAGGGGGGGGGGGGTGCGTGGGGTGGGGAGGAGAGTGGGGTGGGGGGGAGGGGGTGGGGGTGTTGCGGGGGGTGGGGGAGGGGGTGGGGGTGGGGGCGGGAGTGGGGGGTTGGGGAGGGATGGGTGTTGAGGTAGTGTGGGGGAGGATGGTGGAGGTTGCAGGGGTGTTTTGGGGCGGTGTTGGGAGGGGAGGGGTGTTGCGGGTGTGGGAGGGCTGCGGTGGGGTGTTGCGTGGTGTTGGGGAGCGGTTTGTGGTGTGTTGGGGGTGGGTGTGGGGTGTTGGTGAGGGCGGTGTGGGTGTTGCGGGGTGTTGGTGAGGGTTGTGGGGTGTTGTTGCGGGGTGTTGGGGAGTGGGTGTGGTTGTTTTGGGGTGTTGGGGAACGGGGGGGTGTTGCAAGGTGTTGGGGAGGGGAGTGGGGTGTTGCGGGTGTTGGGAGGGGTGGGGTTGGGATGGGGTTGTTGCATAGGGGTGGGGTGTTTGTAGGGTATTGGGGAGGGGGTGGGGTGTGGGGGGAGGGGGATACCTGCAATCCTCCTCTGTATCTGCTTGCACAACTTCTTGGGGAACACTCTACGACAGTTGCAATCTGGTGTGATGCTCTTTGTCTTACAGCTATACCGCGAAAGCAGGCGAGACTTGTTGTTCGAGAAGAACCGCCTTGTTAACTTTTATTGAAAAATATGAGGGTGATTTTTGGTGAAAAAAACAATGAACAGGCATCAACATTGGGGGGATGATCTTATTGACCACCCCCCTCATCAAAATATTGGGGGGATATATATCACCCATCCCCCCCCCCAGGTGGGCTTTCATTGCATGTTAGTGCTCGTATAGGCGTGCAGTTTTTTTTGTGTGTCACACTTGATGGACAACATGACAAAAAGAATGTTAGAGAAAAGTTAATGCTGCTAATTAGAAGGCATGGGGATATTACATTTTCGAGCTAGGATTGCCCGATTATTGCATAATTGATAAGCTAATTTGCTATAATATATGCAAAAAAGATTATGCAAATTAGGATGTAGTAAAGGGGCATTTCTTGATTCCAGCCCTTCTGTTTTATCATGGTTTAACTGTAATTTGTTATTGAATTCAAATTTAAAAAATTGAGTTGATCCTGATCTTGCCAGTTTTTGTGATATGGGCCATATGCTTTTCCACAGTCCCATAGGCCACTAGTGCTGTAATTTCTGCTTACAGACAGAAATACAAAATTGGGGAATTTCTTAACGATAGGCTGAATTTACACATTAAGATTTGGTACACAGGATTACTAAGGGACTAATGGTTCTATGATATAAAATCTCAACTTTTTTTAGGTAAGTCGGGGCGGCACACACGCAACTTAATCCTAAGTGAGAAAAAGGTCTTAAAAGTCCTTTAGTGGCTGTTCACTTGTCAGCAGACTCAGCTCAGAGATTTTGAAATATTTTTTTGTTAAAGGTCTTGTTCCGATTTATGATTATTGAGTTTCCTACTTTTATAGAGGCCTAGGCGGCACTTGCACATACCACCCATCAAGTACCGTGGGGAAACAAAAACCTTGCGGTTTTGACGGTAGACGCAATAAATTGCATGTTGCAAAAGCCCTATTCCAATACTGTGTTAAGATTGATGGTTAACCACTAAAACAGCGTATTTTTGTTTATATCTTGTTGATTGAAATGGATTTGAGGGCTCAAATTTAGGCCAAACATTGAGAAAAATACAGACTGCCATCTGATAGCAAAGTCGATACTACTTTCGGGTAAATCCTGGGTGGGCCAAAAGACGATCGGAACATGCACCTTTAATTTAATTAAATTGTTAAAAAAATTGTGAAGTAATTGAAGTTAAAGAAAATATAAGGTTAGTAAAGTTTAAAGGCACTATCGGTGGTGATTGCCACCCCCCCCAAATCATGAAATTAAAAAATTAATCAAAAATCAGATTTTCTTGTCTGTAATAAGTTAGTTTCCTAACCATAAACCTGCGGCCAAACTTATAAGGTGAAGCAATATAATAAAGAAAACATTCAGATATTTTAGTCATTAGTGTGTATGACAATTTCTATCAAAACAGTAAATGAATGGCGATTCATATCTTTTGAACGCTTTGCTGTTTGTTTTTGTTCATTTGCATTTGCGAAAAAGAAAAAATAACTAAACGAAAACTAAAGTCATACCTTCAACTCTTGAGAATACTCCAGCAAAATTTTGAATATTTGGACTCCCTTGGGGTGGATCACTGATGTTAGTTTGCCTTTAGGTTATTGACTTTTAGGTTTCTTACTTTTAATTCTAGTTAAGAAAATTGAAATGAATGTGTTTTTGAAAAAGGACCCCAGAATTCTTGTTATCAATTGTCAGAGTGTCCATGCTAAAAGGAATCCCTCCACACTTGCATTGAAACAAGGAAAAACCACATATTATCATAGGGATCCGAATCCTGGCTTGCTTAGTGATTGAATCAATTATCGAAACAATGAAATTTTTCCAGCCGGATTTTCAATGCTTATCGAAGGACAGACCCCAGGTGAAGACTAGGGGAGAGGTGTTTGATTTGTCGCACTCCGGACGATCTAATGGTACTCACAAAGGTACTGGATACATTGCGAGATTATATGGGTGCGTATCCAGATGGTTGGTTGTAACGATGTACTAATTGCGTCATCACAGAGTGCGGACAATAAAGACCCAGAGTACCTCGAGAAATTAAGATCATCCCTAGGACGTTATTAACATCAGCAAGGGTACTACTATATGCCTAGGTGGTGACTTTACCTCGTGCTATTGATTGGGGAGTCCGCAGGTTCGCCCAGATCAAGTAAGAAGATTTTGTGAGCAACTGCTTGATATAGCAGACCAATTTAATTTAGAGCAAATGGTCATGGAAACGGAAGCGTGAGGAGGATAGGATTTAGACATCTTTCAACTAAACAACCAACGCTTGTGCACAGATCTGTTTTCTTCCGTACAATGACCCGATGGGATCCCTTTGGTAGATCTTCTTTCTCATCCCAGGCTGCAAGTACCAAACCTAGTAAAAGATTTATAGATTATGATAAAGCTAACGTAGAGGGCCTGAAAAAAGACCTGTTCCCCAAAAGGGTGAAAAAAAACTGAGTAACAAATACCAGAATTGCCACCTCAAGTGCTGAAGAAGATTGGGATACCTTTAAAAATGGATCTTTAGTAGGATGGTAAGCATATCCCTTCAAACGTTCCTCTAAGAAAAATGCCACTCCACGGATCTCTCACAGGATCAAAAGGTTACTTAGGAAAAAAAAGCAAAGAGCATTTAAGCGTGCAAGATCTACTGGTGAAGAGGATTATAAAACAAAAATTCAAAAACATGAGAAAGTTTTCAAAAAAGAACAAAGAACTCATACTGGAAATGGGTATGTTCATCTTGCATTGAATCCCCAAAAACCAAGTTACTGGAATTTTGTTTAAAAACTTAGAAAGTAGTATTGGTATTCCAGCTCTCAGAAATGGCTATGGGTGATTAATTTTCTGTGAGCCAAGAACAGGCAGAAATTTTTGAATAGCCAGTTTGAATCTGTGTTCAACAAACAAAAAAACCAATGCCAAACTTCCCATCCCTCACAAGTATCACAAATGCCAGACAGACTTGTTATCGCCAAGAGGGGTGTATAAATTGTTGCCAAGAAAGAAGTGATGAAAACAAAGCTCTGGCTCCGGATGGTGTGAGTGCACAAATGCTAAAGATCATATGCTACAGAACGGTCACCAGTCTTCTGACTCATATTTTAATAAGTCTTTATTGTCCGGTGATCTTCCTGCCAGATTGGCTACAGCCAAACATCAGCCAATATTTAAAAAGGGCGACCAAGCCACTGCAGCTAATTATCACCCTGTGTCCTTACTCTATCAGTTGCAAGATATTTGAACATATATACATAGTAAAATCATGCATCACTTTATAAATACAAAATTTGGACAGACCGGCAACAGGTTTTAGATAACAGCATTCCTGCGAACTACAATCATTTGAACAACCGATGACCTTGCTAAATCCTTGGATAAAAAACGTCCCTGTTGATATGATCATCATGGATTTTAGCAAGACTTTCGATTGTGTTCCTCATAACAGATTCATTTGTACAAGATGAAATGCTTGGGTATCACAGGAGACACACACGGATATATAATTTCTTAACTAAACGGAAAAGAGGAGTTGTCGTGGATGGAGATTCATTCACATTGGGTGAAGGTTAAGATCAGGCGTTCCGCAAGGCACCGTACTAGGCCCATTATTATTCCTGTCATACTAAAGACCTCCCAAATAAAACATTCATCTGAGGTTGTTTATTTGCCGATGATTGTGTTATGTATTCCGTTCCCATCCACACGCAAACCTCTGAGTTCTGGTTACAGGCCGACCTGATAAATTGTACACCTGGCCAGGACATGTGGCAAATTGAAATTCAAAAATCTTTAAAAAAAAAAAAAATGCTATGTCCTTAAAACTCACTCATGCCAGGTCCAAAACTACAATCATTTATAAATTGGGAAACACCGTTTTTTTACAAGATAAACTGCAATCACAGTCATTACTAGGGGGACAATTGAACAATAGTCTCAACTGGGATGACCACATAAATCACTTCCTGTCTCAAAAAGCCAAAAGAGTACACTTAATGTCTTGTATGCAGGAACCTACACCCATGTAAAACCCATGAGCTTTAAGGCAACGGCCTATAAAACCTTGGTCCGCCTCATTTAGAATACTCAAAGTACAGTGTGGGATTCCACATACAAGGACTCAAACAGAAAATGGAAATTGTGCACATCGGGCGGCAAGATTTGCTTGTAGAAACTCGAGAGGAAGAGTGGCGTGACCTAAATGCTGGCTGAACGACCTGGGATATAAGGTAGAACTCCGTAGACAAGCTGCAGACTGACCCCTCTCTATAAAATATCATACGACCAGGTTTCCATTCCTTCTAGAAAGTTTCTCACACCAGCCATCCGTCAGTACTCGTCAACCAATCAATAATAAATCAACCTGAGACCAAGTGCAAAGAAGGACTGTTACAAAACCTCCTTTTTTCAAAGACAATATACGAATGGAACGGACTGCCAGACTCGCTTATTAACTTCCATACCACTAAGGTATTCAAAGCAAAGAAGTAACAATACTGGAGGACCACCTAAACCGCATCTAAGAAAGCTTTTTAGCGCACACAACCCTCTGGCGGTTTGGTTCGAAGGAAGTGTTGACAGAGTTACACAGTCACAGTCAAAGTCAAAGTCAAAGACCTTCTCAGCCCCCCTGCAAATACATTTAAAGAATGAAATAAAGCTTCAAAACAAAATGAATGTTTTCATGATGTGATGCATACAAAAGTTGTGATTAGGAGCATGGAAGATCTGCAGTGGTATAACCAAAAGATGAGGAATCTTTCCTCACTCTGGCCCCCCCCATGCACCAGTATAACAGTGAAAATCAACATAGATCTATATCATACAACAACTTTAATTTACACTTGTTCTCCCCCCCCCAGATATGTGCCCTTCTTCACCCACAAAAAACATGTGCCCACTGAAGATCTGCCTATTGAGAATGGTTTTATTTATCAGTACGAATCTTATTTTCTTAACATTATTCAACAGCTGTTTGACCCAGACCAAGTTGTCTATTTATTTTTAGAACCATTTTTTAAGCAGTGGCGATACCATTTTTGAAACTGAGAAAGTAGGGACATGAAGAGCTATCATATCTGCAAAAATCAGACAAATCCATTGCAGGAATCTTGCCATATAGGTCTACAAAGGTCATGATTTGTATGTTATAGCACCCTCTATATGCCCAATCTCCATAGAAAGACATGGAAAACTAAATTTTTAAGAAAAATCATATTTGCCTGCAATGAAATTTTGTAAAATTTACACAGAATGTACTTAGTGGACTAAACATTCCAAATCAGTTGACAAAAGTGTGTCCCCGGCGATAATTTTTGTTTTATTCTGGTTTTGTCATAATAAATGAGACTTTCAAACAGCTGTGTATTAAGGATGCACTCACCCCCCTCACTTGCAACCCCTTAAACAGCAGGTGATACTAGTACCATAAAGCCTGTTTTTTTTTTTTGAGAAATGCCAATTATATAAATCTCCCGGTTTTAAGTGGATTTTGTAAAGCGCAGGTTTAATGGACAAATTGCTGGTGCTATTGAGCCATATCTCCTTGAATAGAGTTGAATTATGTAATCCATTAGAAGCTAGGTAGATATGCATTCACTCTAATGTATAAGTCCAGAGGCATTCAGCAATTTTGATTTAAAATATTGGACAGAAGATGTGACACATGTTTTTAAAATGCGCTCAATCTCTGTGGAATGAAGCTGAAACCCACATTATTTTTCTTGCAATATCCAATATGCAGTAGAGATTTTTTTATAGTTTTCTTATCTTTTCATACAAAAACATAAAAATCGGCCGTACCGTTGTCAACTCCCTATTGGATATAAACAGAAGTTGGCTCTGGGATTCTATGGAACATTGTAATAATTATGCGTAATCAAGTCGAGCATTAAAACCACAGCATTCTTGCACGTGAAAATTTGAAGTGAGCAATACTTGAGTAAAGAACGTAATGTCCTGAAATTGGGACATGCGCCTTTAAAGCATTTAATGGTGCATATAGATATAGAAAGTCTGTGAGTGGTTACTGAGTGGAGTATATCATGTTATACCTATATAATGAGCCTATCAAAGTAAAGATGGTCTATGTGGGGCGCTTGTGTTCCGTTGGATACAATGACCGTCTCATGACCCAAAGGTCCTGGGTTCAAGTCCCGCTGAGGCCAATGTGTTGTGCACTCAGACAAGGCACTTTACCTCGCCCTTCTCCACCCAGGTGCTAAATGGGGAGTTGTTAGGAATATAGTCCATTGAGCACCGCCTAAAGGTACGAGTTTGCCTTGGGCATTTGTAAGGCAGCTGACATATTCTAGTGGTAGCAGAATAAATGTGAAGCACTTTGATACATTGTGAAAGGCACTTTGTTAATGTCGACATTTATTTATTTGTTTGTTTGAAAGGGAATATTCTGGGGGTTAATAAGTCCAGACGATACATAGATATGTGTGATGGTCACAATGTTGAAGATGATTATTGCAAGAATACAGTAAAAACTTACTGCAGCATGGATAAAAAAAATATGTGGATTGTAACTGACCTTGAGCTTGATGCATGCATGGAACCAGAAAATTGATTGTTTTCTTAACCCTATTTCACTACCACAGTTTGGGCCATTTTGTCAGCACATTATCACATTTTATATAACGCTATAGAAGCGAAGCTGTATCAAACTTCTACTCAGGGTTTCCTTTATTTATATGCTTATATACCAATTATGGTATCATTTTCTGTATAGTAAAAATAAATGGGGTCGATCTGATGTTTTATTAAAATTTTATGGTAAGGTTTGCGAATTTGTTGTTTGTGTATTGTTACACGGTTTCTCAGATTTGATGTTTGTCCAATGTATTGGGCATTACAGCCGTTGCAAGTGATCGCGTAAATTATGTTTTTTGAAGTGCATGACATGTCATGTTTGATTGTAAATGGCAAACGACAAGCACCAAATCTAAAAAAACTCATCACAAAGGCAAAACTCACAAACAAAACAAAATCCAAACCAACAGTTTCCAAATGCAACAACAAAAGATGCGGCACATGCAAACACATCAAAGAAGGCAGCAGCATAACATTCAACAAACAACATAAGCCAAAATTACCAAAATAAGTTACAGATTTTATCTTAACAAATCTACAGACCCTGTTTTGTGCTCATCAGACAATATTGCACGAAATTATGTTCGTAGGGATCACGCAATGGCTTTTCGTGGTTGTGTGTTAAAAAATACGGCGTGATAAAACAAGCATTTCACGTACGCCTAATTAATACGGCAAAGTTTAATACACCATGTCTATTATATTCTATTCCAATCATATTTAAATCGGTATGCCCCGGTAATCATAAAGGAAAATGATGGAAACAATGCAAATGGTAGTCATTTGTTAACAAATCGCACGGTATTCACGGTATTCAACCAAAAAATCTTGATCCTTTCTAATTCTTACGATATTCATTGAATACCGTTGCCAGATCACACAGTTCTATGGGGTACGTGATTGAATACCGTCACAGAGGGCAATAATCATTACATGTATTTCTATAATAAAATCAGAAACAAACACAAAACAGTCGTGCCTCACATGGTTCAGCAGGGAAGACATTGATTCGGGATACAGAGGAACCAAGTTCGAACCCCGTTGGTGATTTTTCCCCCTGAAGCCTTCCCTTTCTTGAAAACTTTAAACATTTCTGTCTTCCCCTAATTGAATCACCAGTTATGGAATGAACGTGAGTTTTACTTACAATTTATGTATTGAAGATTTTGGCTAAAATAAATTTCATTTGGAATTAGAGAAAGTAAAAAAAATAAAAATAAAGGATTTACTATTAGGAAGCGGGGTAAAATGAAATTCATTCAAAAGGAATTTACTCTAAGGTATAGCGGGGTAAAACGAAACTCATGAAAAATGCATCATAAGGGTTACTGATGTTTTTTATTAGCACTATTATCACAAAATTAATTTCTATGGATAATATCATTGCTAGTTTTCTGTTGGACTTAATATTCACTTTTTATAATATTTGACCTGGTACCTGAACAGAAATGGTTTGAACAGAAATGGCTTGGACTGAGTTAGAAATGGTTATGGTACTTGGGTCTCATTACAATATTTTATGAGTCATAGAATTTATTGACAGTAATGTAACATATATAATAAAACAAAGATCAAATACGGATTTGCTTTTGAGTATTTTACAAATGAAATTTTCTATCAACCCCGTTTGTTATCGTATAGAGTAATGTTGCTGGTTGGAATTTATTTTTGTTTATCCCATCACATCCGTGCACTAGGTAACTCAAGGAAAAGATAATAAATTGAATCACCCATGTCTATACCTGGCGAACTAAGAGTTCTTAGAAAAGTTTCACATCGTTGTATATATATATATATATATATCCTACCCACCCTGCCCCTCCCCCGCCCCACCAATCAATGTTGGATTCTTCTCCAATGAAAACCAGATTTGCAGGATTCAACATTGAATGGGGGAGGGGGGGTGAAGTTGGTCAATAAAAACGTTCGAACATGTTTGGCAATGCAGATATTGTAGCTTATTTTATTACCAAAATATGCACATAAATTAGGATAACAAATCATGAAATTTGGATATATGTGACCTTTCAAACCATATTTTAAAATACAAATCAACATGATAGTGCATCAAAAATGTCTGAATATATTGAAAGAAACTTCAAACCAACCGAAATTACCAAAATCACTTACATATTTCATCTTAACAAATCTATAGATCCTGTTTTGTGCTCATCGTGCCATATGGCACGAAATTACAGGGGGGTAGTAGAATAGGATTAAAGCACATCTAATTTACTTCATACTCTGACAAAAAAATGAAAGAAATCAACTGGGAAAAATAAGCCAGATCTAACTAGATTTGTAAGCTGGCCCATTTTTTCTTCATTTCAATGAGATTTAAAAATTACGATATGAATTTAGTGTAGCATGATTAAAATAATGTGAGAGTTGACTCACAATCATCATTGTACATGTAAGTATGATTTATTGTGATACTGAATTTTAAATGAGACAGTTTTCACACAAACATGGTAATTTATCAGGTTCACAAAATTCCAAGGTTTGGTATGTGGATAGTGGTGGACCAGCAGCAGATTTAAGGAAAAAGGCCCTGTCAAAGGTGGGGCCTTTAGTGATACAAAGTGATGCATTGTCGCACTTTAGTGTGACTAGGGGGTGTCTGAGGGGTCCTGAGAGCAATATTTAGGGGGCCCTGTCAGCAGCTGCTGACCCTTAATTAAATCTGCCACTGTGGTGGACACAAGTATTACTCATGCAAAGTGTTGATTGTATATATGCATATTAATGACCCCATTTGAATATTGTTCAATATGCTGTTCCATTTGGTGTGTGGGTAGAAATAGGTATTGCTAGTTAATAAGGCAGCCCACAACTCATATTCTTTGAATATAGTGAGTGCGAAAGCAGAAAACTGCCAAATTCTATAGTTGCCTCTTTTGTGCAATGTGAGTATTGGGCCTTTTTTCATCTTGGGTAGATTTGCAGGAAGTAGAAATTGCCTCATAACATAAGGATTGAAGTCTAGATGTATAGCCTTACAATCAGTTTGAAGGTTGATGCTGACAATTTGGCAGGTTGTTGCAATGAATACTCACACAAGGGTTGTAGGCCAGCTACCATCCTAATGTTGACTGCAGAGGGTCTTATCCTACAACATCCTCTGTGTCTTATTTGTCTACAGTTTGTTCAAACTTGTAGTTAACGCTGCTTCAGTCATTTTTTTCCCAATCAAAATGTCCATTCTGTCTCTAAAGTCTAGTGGTAGGTCTATCACCACTCTATATCACTGGTTCTTTGTAGAAAAACTTTGAATCATTTTGACATGGTCTTGACGTGCTATTTATGACTGTTTGTAGCCTACACAAATTGTGGCATTTTTTTTTCATCTAACCGGAAACCTTCTGGGCTGATGCTCTAAATCCTCACCAGTCTTGAGCAGTCTAGTGGCCTACCAAATAAATGGAAATCTGTGACTGCGGCTTTAGGCTGTAACATGTATGGGTCTTTTCCATTACCCACATTGCTAAAATAGATTCACTGCTTACCCCAGATTTACAAAATACAAATATTTCAGGAGTATTTGACAAATGAGGTCATGATATCGAACATTCTCATAACCAATTTATTGTGTTTAAATCCGAAAAAGGAAAAAACAAAACACTGGAATGGAGAAAAGGGGTCAGCTTACGAAACTTCTCAGATCTGGTTGATTTTTTCTGTCAATTTCTTAATTTCAGAATCGAAGTAATTAGATGCATTTTCACGTAAACGAGAACGATTTTGGTTCAATGCGTGCATCAATGTCAAGCTCAGCTACAACCGATGCACAGATTCTGTTATTCAATGCAGTAGAATGTCCCGTGCACAGACTTCTCCAAATTGACAATTTATGTCAAATCCGGCCTGAATCCAGCCCAAATCCGGCCTGAATCCAGCCCAAATCCGGCCTGAATCCAGCCCAAATCTGGCCTGAATCCAGCCCCAATCCCACAAGCTCAAGAAATCTTAACCCAGACTTTGACCAATCCTCTTTTGGACAGGCGGTTTAGCGAAGTATGATAAGCATCCCATGTTTTCAAGTCCAAGATCGGAGGTGACAAAAACAACCGATTACTTCATTTCGTCCAAACCAAATTGGAATCTTATTTATCGTCAGTTTGAAGAAGACAAAACATTCAATATGCAGCCTTTTTGATTCAATTTATAGTAACCAAATGCATGCTGTTAATCCTCAGAGACCCATGTTTCCTGTTTCCCACCCACGAAATAAGGTTTTTAGTAACAAGATAATCCTACAGTGGCGTTCAATACTGACCTTTTTGGTTTTGTTAATGTCAACGTGGAGACAAGCAATTTTATCTTATCCTCCCTGAAGAATTTTCTTGTCGCTTGCTTTGGACTGATTAACTGCATAACCAATTGCCAAAAACATAAAATGTGAAAGTGTGTAGTTTGTTTTGTTCTTATTAATATTATTAACATTTATACTCGACTACTAATACTTAGACATGTTTGTGTCGTTGTTTGTTTGTTTTTATGTTTGTGTTTTGTCTGGAAATCCGACCATGTGTTTTGCCATGTTTTAATGTATCAATCTTAAAGTCGACATGGTGGCGTCTGTGCAGTGTGCAAGGTTTGCGGGCACATTTGCTGTCACTCCCTGTCATTCAGCCGAGAACTTGAATGTTATTTGCTGCTGTAGTGCACTTTAGAATATGACCATTGCTAGGTCTACTGGCTAAGGATAACTTTGGAAGGAGACACTGGTCACATTAAACACAGCATACATGTAACTTCGCCAGTGTTCTTAGCATATCCAAACACGGTGATTCTCAAATATGATCCAGCATGCAGAGGTGGGTACAACGTCTGCAGAATTCAGTGATTCAGAAGCAGCCAAAGTCCTTCTCTGTGCATTGTTGCTTCAGCAGTGGGCAGACCAAGAGATGTTCCATTGTCTGTGGAAGAGATGTTCCATTGTGCTGTTCCAAAATCACAGGTAGTGTCCTGATCTGCTTCCAGGTAGCCCCACTTCTGCAAGGAAACCTTAGATCGGCCGATTCTGGTTCTCAATCGTTGAGACATCGCCATTCAGCCCATGAGGAGTTGGCTCCAGGTGAAAGATACTCACCAGGGGTCCATTCCCGAAACTCAATTGTAAATCTAAGTGCATACTATGTCATGCATGAATGGACCAATTTGTCCAAACCACTGTGTAACTGGTTTGAAAAGATAATGTTATGTGGGACATAACGCATGAGTTAGTATACACGTAGGGCTACGCATAAGTTTGGGGAACATACTCCAGGTTCAATACCAATAGATGTCACTTGATTGACAGCAAGTCTTTCTTTCCACAAGGCGACTCTTTAGAGGTTGGACTTTGCTTAAAATCTCTGTGAATTAAAGGTGATTAGCAGCTGGTCTCATCAGTGATAAAGGGTATATTCTTCAGCAAGAAAGGTTGTACTTTTCAGTGATAAAGGCTGTATTTGTCAGTAATAAACTTTGTTTTCTTCAATGATAGGATTTGCATTCTTTAGTGGTCTTCTTCTTAGCATATCCACAAGTCATTGGTAATGGCTTGTGGTGGTGTCAGGAGTTATTCAACTGAGTGGTGAAGTTTGTATTCTTCAGCAATAAAGGTTTGATTCTTCAGTGATAAAGTTTGTATTCTTCAGTGATAAAGTTTGTATTCAGTGATAAAGTTTATATTCTTCAGTGGTAAAGTTTGTATTCTTCATCGTGCTTCATCAGTTGCTAGCTAGCATTATATAGTGTATATTGCACACTTGCGTAAGAGACTAAATAAAAATGCCACATGTTGCTCTTAAACTAGCGCTTGGCAAAATTTTAATTTTGGCCATTTTGTTCTAATATTTTTGTGGAAACTGTATGGTTTGAAACACTAAGCTGCTAAAATTATTCCAACTTGCGTAATGCACAAAATACATTTTGGTGACCGTTGTCGATTAAAACCAGAATAGTGTTGATGTGAGTTGTTGCTAATTTATTCGATTATTCATCAAACAAAGGCAAGTGTGGGCGTGCATATGTGTATATTCACGATACATCCCCCAAATACAATAATACATGAACCTAATATGGTGGTGTCCAAAACTATGATAATAAAGTACGTATACTCATTATAACACTTTTGGGCACCTTAAATTTATTTATGCTATTTTAAGAGACTCTGCCTATCTGGCACCGCTGTTTGATCCCGTTTGTAATTGTCTCTTTTAATTTTGTTAGAACAAGTTTAAGCAATGGCGACACCAATTTGACAATTGATATAAGTAGGACCATGCAAGAGCTACCCTCTGCAAAAATCAGAAAAATCAATTGCCGGAATCTTGCCAAATAGGCATACAAAGGTCAAGTTATATGTATAGCGCACTCGCCGCTATATAATGATTTTCCATAGAAAGACGTGTGTTAAATGTAGTAAAACCGATTAAGAAAAAATCAAATTTGACCGCAATGAATGAAATTTTGTAAAATTTTACACAGGACGGTGTCAGTAGAATAAAATAATCCAAATCAGTCGTCAAATCTGTGTCGCCGTTGATATTTTTTGTTTTATTGTTGTTTTGTCAATAATAAAATGAACTCTCAAACAGCTGCGGGGATATCATTGGAGCTAAAGTTAAAAATATCTGGAAGCTGCATTGTAACTGGTTAATGAATTGAACATACGCCATGTTGTTAGAAAGGCGGGGGTTTATCAGTTTGTCTTACAGGGCTAGGTACTTCAAAAGAACATTGGTTATTCGTAGGTGATGGGATTAATATTCGATAAATGCCAAAATATATTCCAAGGTAAGATGCTCACTTCCTCCTAAAATTCTGCTACTCGAGTGCCCTGATCCCACATCTTCAGTTGGTTGATTACTTGAGTCAGTGAGGCGCTTGTTTGTTTTCTTAGGGGCAATCAAGTTCTTGTTTTGTACTAATATGCTAGCCAAAGCCTACCATGCATTATGCCCTTACATATGCCTATACATACTTTTAGAGTTTCATGAAAGCATGTATTCACATCACACAATATGTTCAGTTCCAAAATGGTTTTGTTAACAAGTTGGGTGTTAAACAGGGCAATTATTTGTTTGAAATAGGGAGCGTGGTCGCATTAAGGGGCATTACTTGTGAAAATAGTCAGAACCCCCGGGCCTACCTGCCAACTATCAACACTGATCACTCATTTCATTGGTTATTGGAAGGTAATATCATGTACTGAGCACAGAGATACTGTTAGGAGGGGGTATGGTTTAAACAGAGATATAGACGCACTATGTGATAGGTTACTTAGGAGGGCTATCTATGTTGTGTCTTGTAATGAGCCCAAATGAGAAAGATTGTATCATAGGTGGTAGTGCCCATGGGTTTAAAATAGAGAAAGAGAACCCTTTCAAAAAGTGATTTTCATGATGTGAACAAGGTCACATTTAAGCAGCAGAATGATATGTACACTCAATTGGCAATACAGGTTTGTCCACGATATAAACAAGAAAGTGTAAGGATCCTTCAAACATAAAATGTTCTGGATTTTCTTTTTACCCAAAAATAAATGTGAACATCCCAGGCTCTTCCACAGAAACTTACTGAGTATTTGAACTAGAAAAAACTAAACAGCTAATGGCACTGATGACAAGACAGAAATGGTATATTATGAGTGATATGGAGACAATTGTTTTATGGTGTATTGGTAAAGTTATCTTATGGGTAAAAATAAGTGATATCTCATTGGAAAGCTAAGTAATAAATATATATTTTAATGTAAAGAATATGCAAATTAGCTCTTGCATTATTAATTTGGTCATACACAAAAATACAAAAAAATTTTTTTATGTAATTGACAGTTTAGGTTACCAATTAAGCTAAGGTATTTTTATGAGTAATAAACCATCACATCTGTTCAATTATTTATACTTTATTTGTTAAATATTATTTTACATACAGGTGAGTCAAAAAAAAGTACCACCAAATTGAGCGATTTTGCATGGAAAACCCTCTGTTTCTCATTATATATTTTTCTTTTTGTAGTACAGTCCCTGTTCTTTGTTAGCTCCATATAAATTAACGACGGCAGGGAATTGATTAACGCATTCAAAAGTCACATGCGGAAGGAAAGTACTCAATGTAAATACCGAAACAATTTAACACGCCTAGAGTCCCCCAAAGAGTAACTCTTGGTTTTTAACTTTCAGCTTCGGGATTTTCAGCATATCTTCCATTATTCCACATTTGGAATAAATGTCAGGGAAAACCAGTATGTAACCAGTCGTGGGCGAGGATGTGGGCGTAAAGGCGGGATCTGCACTCAAATCTTTGCCTGCCGCACCCCCCCCATCCCTCCGTCCCCATAGAGATCAGGACAAGTAATAATTGATAGTATTGAGACAGGTTACCGTGTTCACCTTGCCAAATGTGTTCAGTGATGTCCCAAATGTTCAGGGTCCCATCATCTGGCCCGCCCTCCCCAAATGAAATCTTTGGTCACAAACACATCCGTTGTGTAAGACTGTAAAATGAAAACCAGATATCGAAATTATTTAATGAAATCATTGTTTGGACTTGAAGCAACATTTGCAGAATCTTTTCAACTTGCCTTGATTTGACAGTACGAAAAAATGTCAAAATACGTGTATATTTAGCTGGTTAACAGATAAAGCAGTAAATGTTCCATTTTAAAGCATATCATGTGAATTTCATTCATCTTAAGTGATCTAACGTTATTCAACACATGCCATGCGTAGCATTTGAATATGGCGGCCCACACGAAATCACCTGTTAATTTAATTTGAAGCCCTCACGCTGCGTGGTAATGAGTCTCACATGTACAGTCAGTGTGTAATTTGTTCGGGTCAAAAAATGGATACCTTCCACAAAAATAACTGTAGCCTGTGAATGGGCTTGATCGTTTAAAAATTGAAAATTATTGATGAAGCTGATCTAAACAACTATCTAACACATGAAGGTTAATTGGTAATGCCAGTAAGGTTTTTTCCTACAAAATCCTTCATTTGGTTGTACTTTTTTCGACTCACCCTGTAGATGTTGAAGCCATTTTGCACCCCTTTCCAGTAATTTAGAGTTTAAACATGTTACAATATCTGCACATTGTGTTTGCAATCCTATAACACTCATTTTTTTCCACAGGCATATGTATAGTGTGCAAATTTCACGTAGATTAGTACCTTTTTAGGTCACACAGACAAGCCCTAATAAATGCAACAAGATGTCCCTAATGATTGAAAAGCTACTAACCTTCTACAAATATGTGATGTAGTTAACCCATCAAAGATGGTAGCAGTCAAGCATATTATGAAGATTATTCCTAATGGATTGAGAATGCTACCATTTTTTACAAGATTTTTTGCCAAGGGGGTTAAAGCACTTCTAAACCAGTCTACGTGCGGGCGTGACATTTTGAATATTGCACGGAATAATTATTAATTTGGGTTGCTGTATACAACATATGTCAAATTCGATAAACAATCTGGCAAAATATCAGTTGTTGGATGTTGGGTGCTATTGGGTGGTTAAATTTTGTCCTACCCATGGCCACACAACGAATGAAAGGAAACGGTAAGTGTCTTGATTTAAATAAACGCCTCAATGAAACATCTTTTCACCTAAGCGCGCGCATTGCATTATGAGAAAAAGAGTCGTATCTGAGTACAATGATCCAGTCACTATTATATTACAAATGGCCACACTCTAAACACATACACAATTGGATCACTACCGATTAGTGTATATGCAAAGCGCACACACAGTAGTAGGTGGAAGAAGCGGAGCAGCATTGCTTTATATTGTTGGTACTCTTATGGTTTCTTTGTGGTCGGCAAAAACATGACGAGACGATGAATTTCTAAAGATGACGTAACGTTTTTGCTCTCTATCTATATAGACTCTTTGAGATTTTCGCCTTTAATCCCAAGGGGGTGAAACGCATTAAAACCAGTCGTTCCGTTGCTGGGCGCTGATATTTTGAAATTATTGCCGGAATAATTATCAGTTTGGTTGCTGGTCTACACCACATTAATGTCAATTCGATACAAACAATCCGACCAAATATCCAGTGTTGGATTGTTGGGTGGCTTTGGGTGGTTAAATTTGTCCTACCCATGGCCACACAGCGAATGACATGACACATCAGTATCTTGATTTAAATAAACCACCTCAAATGAATACATCTTTTCACCTAAGCGAGCATTGCAGTATGAGAAAAAAGATGGATCGGAGCAACAATGAGAAACGGTACACTATTTTACACCTGGCCACCTCTAACACATACATTAATTTGTATCACAACCGATTATTGTATATGCAAAGCGGCACCCACAGTAGTGGAAGAAGCGGGAGGCAGCCATTGCCTTTTATTGTGGGTAACTCTAGTTTTTTTGGGTCGGCACAACATGCGGAGCCGGTGTGAATTTCTAAGCTTACGTAAACATTTTGCCTCTCTATCTAATAGAACCTCTTGGAATTTCCCCTTAACACACTCCCATAACTCTTATTCAGGCTTGTTTAACCAAGCATTATAATACAACATCGCTAAAGCCAGCTTTGCAAATTGGATCCATCATTGTAAAGGTTAGACACCTTCACTTGAGATGAACTTCTGCTAACCCTTTCCACTCGCTCGAAGTATGTTTTACAAGAACCTCTTCTCAAAAAAAAAAAAAACTAGTCTTGGCTACCAACTAACCTATTTTAATACACCCATGGGCTCCCAGATTGCATTAATCATGTTTGCAAACAGTCAGGGATGCAAGAGATGGAAGGTTTTCAACCAATTTCTCCGTCACACACTCCAGCTGTTGCCCGTCTTCATCGAAGCATAGCCACCTACTCTAAGAGTTACATTCTATTCTGTGAAGCCCTCGCATTCAAATTGAATCCACCTGGTTTGTAAAAACCCACCTGACAGCGGAGATGAAGGTCCGGTCTTCGTCAATGATTCTAGTCCGTCCCACTGCCTGCCAATCGTTTGCTCGACTAACAGCACACGAACTCTGCCACTTTTTAGTGAATATTGTGCCATGTCAGTGACATTAAAGGTGTGCAATACTCGGCCTTCTTACATGGAGATGAGGCCTGTCACGCTTTAGCCACGGTATGGGAATACAAGCAGTCTTCGGACCACGGTTGAATGACCCGAGTTTGTCCCCCTGCGTCAAGGTGATTAGGAACAAATATCAGGCGATGATGTAGTTGTGACATGTACTAAATGAGCAGAATAATTTTATTACCGTGAGTGTTAGCAGATGGCTTTCTTATTATTAACTTCTTATAACTTCTAGGATAGTCTTCTTTTTTTTTTAAATAAATACGTCACAACAACCTTTACTTCACATAAATTTGGTGAGCAGAAACATTATAAATCTTACATTTTTTAAATTTACCTGTATTGGAAAGCAGTTGTTGAATTGAACCTTGTTGGTATACACACAATAAATTATAACAAAAGTATTTGTTTATTTTATCAATCTCATTTCCACTCTATAGAATATCCAATAATACCTTTAGTTTATGTCTAACACAATCAAACACCCAGCCCTTTTATATTTGCTAGTATACTGCATCTATCTTTCCACATTTTGAAAGTGCTGCTTCTCCAAGAGTCATGCAGAGGTATTTCATGATACTGTATAAGTGGAAATTTTCGCGAGGTTCTTATTTTCGCGAATTTCACGAGTGAACATAAAAACGCGAAAATAAAAACTCGCGAAAATAACTTTTTCCAATAGATTTGCATTGCATCAATGTCAAAACCGTGAAAATGAAATTTTCACGCATTTGGCAAAACTGTTAAAATCGCGAAAATATCTGTACGCGAAAATTTCCACTTATACAGTACTTGGTAGGGATTATCAATGGAGGGCACCAATGGAGGGCACAGGGGGTTATTCATAATTAAGAATAGGATAAACAGACAGCAGAGGCACTGGATGGTAGGATCAAACAGCCATGGGATGGGTGTCGATTGGTATAGGGCACAATTATATAATATATTTTAGTGTTATCATCAATTTTACAAAGGTGGTGCTCAAAGTTGTGACACACCACTTGACAGTTGATAGAAAAACCAAGCTTTTTAATTTTGTTGTGTCGCCTGCCTTAAGGCAATAGGGATAACTTTGTTCACTGTTGTTGCCTGTTGATGTTGCCTGTTGATGATGTTGTCTGTTGATGATGTTGTCTGTTGTTGATGTTGTCTGTTGATGATGTTGTCTGTTGATGATCCAAAAATCGTTTTGAATTGCTAACAAAATAGTAGCCTTTACAAAAAAAAAACAAGAAATGGCTGCCATGTCATAGCAAAAGCAGTATGTCTTTTTTCATGTGTAGCCCAATTGCACAGGTAAAGGAAAGTGTTGGCCACACTGAATTTTGTTTGTTGTTTGCTTTTATCTTCAAGAATAATTAAATTTACTGCTCATGACCATGATTCTTCAAATTCAATCCCAATTTTGTTATTAATGACTTCATTTTTTTCTTCTCACTTTTCACATTACAGAGTTTGATACCATTGGACAGGACAGGATTCACTTTCTATGGTATTCAGTGGGGTAAGTCTGTTGTTTAAAAAAAAAAATCATATTTCCTTGTGTCAGTGCATAGTTTTGTGATGTATGTGAACTCAAGCGGAAAAAAAATACTTTGCTCATCTGAGTTAGTGATTAACATGACACTTTCTGTCTACATAAGAAAAAAGAAAAAAACAAACAAAATAAAACAAAACAGCAACAACTTAAAGGATAATCTGTATGTGGCTTATAAGATAGAGAATATGGCTATAAATCTGTGTGCTGCAGCAAGTTGTCCTTTGAAAATGTATTGTTTTGTTATATATTTTTTAAATTGTTAATGAAGTCTATTCTTGATAATTAGGCGGTAATGTTTTCTAATCTTGATAATTGGGCAGTGATTTTTTTTTTGGGGGGGGTGAAGGAAAAAGACAGCTTGTCAAATTGTGCAAGTTAATTATTGTATATATAGCTGTACATACACATGTTACTAATGATATTGTGCGCAATGATCCCGGACTATTCTTTACACAAGACTGAAGATGTTTCTGAAGCTGCAGAACTTGATTTCCTTAATCTAGAACATGTAATTACCAAGTAGGTCCCATACTGTCTGAGCTGATAGGATCTTTTTTGACCTCTTTTTTTTTTTTTTGGTATTGATGGGACGGTCATATCAAAAAAAGTGAGAAAGTGGCGTGGTCTAGCGGTTAGCAAGCTTACCTCTGGAGCAAGAGTCCTCGGTTCTAATCTCAGTGGGACCACTTGCTGGATTTAATTCGGGAACTCAATTTGGGATTTAATTTGTATAATAGATATTGATTAAACCTGAATACCACTCTCTCCATGGTTCATTTGAAATGGGCAAAGGAACCATGAAAGCTTGCACTGTGTTCCCATTCGGTGTGTTTCGTATAGTCTGTTTGAACGTTGCAATATGGCGCTGTTTAAGCTGCTGCCTCCAAGTTGCATTGTTTGTTTCTGTCTAGTAATTATTAAGTTGTAAAGTCTCTAGTAATTGGCCTACAGGACACGATTTGAGATTAAAATTTTCTAATTAAAAAAAAAAGACCAGGAATGTCTTGGAAGCTGTCACTGAATCTGGAACATGCAGTTGTGGCAATACCATTATTTTTGCATGAAAGAACTCGCCCTTATTCTTCTACTTAAAATAATGACATTGCCTTGGTTTCAATTCATCATAGAGAGTGTACCAGTTCCAAAAATCATACCTTTAATCTCTAAATGTAGACCCATTTTTCACTGAAAGTTGTGCATTCTATAGACATATTCTGATGAGGCCATTTTGGGATTTTTAAAGAAAAATCTGACCCATGTCTGGGACAGTGGCACAACCAGACCTTTGCAAATGGGGGCAGAAGGATTGCCGAGGCATTTTCTGAGGGGGGAATTTGGGCAAGGGTTCTGAGCACCCACCCCTCCCCACCGGCAATGGTCTGGGAGCATATGGATAGTTTCCCTTCAAAATGTGAACCCATCTGTTATGATTTCTGGTGAAAAAACTAACTCATCTGAGTATTACATTTCTATATACCTTCTGTAGTGAAGTATCCCTACCCGTGAGGATCAATCCTCAGCTTTTGTGCGAGAGCCCTATTTGTGTGTAACACTCCCACATCACAGCCGCTGCAAATAAGCAAATACGGGTTCCAAATTCAGCAGAAGTAACCAAGCTTATTATACTATCATAGCACTCTTACTACTTTGTATATTGAGTTGATTATTTGCTTTGAAAGCAAACTCTTTAAATTGTCAGTGACAACATGCTTCCAGACATTGAGGAAACAAGATGTTCTAATTCTTGACTCTCTGTTGTTATTTCTTCAATTTCAAGGAGTATTGTGTCTTCAATTTCAAGGAGTATTATGTTACTTTGAGAAAATGTCTACAGTTGCAGTTTTTGCTTAGTCAAAAGTGAGAGCTGGTTACTGACCAGGGTATGCAGCTAATGAAACTTAAGTTAAGTTTGGTAAATTGGTAGCAGCTATATTTTATTGCTTATTTGAAAAAAAACAGTCTTGGTAATATTAGAAGATCATAAATTAGGAATTTAGCTAGCCCAGGTGTTTCCCAAGTTCAGGTCAGTGTAAACATTTCCTGATCGCAGGCAAAAAGAGTCCTGCTCGCAGGGGTATAGGAGGGGAAAAAAAATAATGCTGATTGTAGCATGAATATAGATATAGGGTTTGCCTGTGCAACTGATGACAAATATTTTTCACCACAGTCAGACAGGTCATGGTAACAAGTATTTTGGTTCAACTATCGGGTTTTGACCATGATCAAACCATGGTTAGCCATTTTTTGAAAAAATGGAACGCCCCGGTCAACTCATGGTCAAAAAACATTCCAAAGTGACCATGGTCAAACCATGGTCATCAAAAACTCTGCATGGTGATCATGGTCGGCAATGGTGCCATTTTTCCAAAAACATGGTAAACCATGGTTAATATGGCCATGTTAACCATGGTTAAACATGGTCAAACATGCAGAGTTTGACCCTTGGTTGACCATGGTCACTTTAGGTTGTTTTTGGACCATGGTTGACTGTGACGTGCAATTTTTTTCAAAAACATGTTAACCCATGGTCATTATCATGTTTAACCATTGTCATTGTACTTGATATACAAATAGGAGACAATGGTGCAATTTTTTCAAAACATGGGAAAAAAAAACCCCATTATCCCTATGGTTTACCACTTTTATACACAGTATAGTTCTATATAGTTTAGGTAACATTATTATATAGGGACAGAAAAATCAACTTACCTTGACCAGGAATTGAACCAGGGAACCTTTGTATTACAAGACTGCTGACTTACCAATTGAGCCTAAAACTAGATCTGCTTGATTAATTAGGGGCACAAAATGATCATAGATCATCGTTAAAAAAAGTTCACCAGTATGAACACACTAAGTAGTAAAGACTAAAGACTCAAGAAATGGCGATTACGTCACAGAGATTCACAGTCGGTAAAAAAAAATCTTGAAAATCTCAGGGAATCCCGGGTATTGTGGTTGATGAAGGTGAAACATGGCACTGAAAGTGCTCATGGTCAATAAGGTCCACAAGGTGATGACCATGACTGCCATGTCAGACATGTAAAGCCACGGGTTCAACAGGTAATACCTTGGGGACCATGGTAACCATGGTTGACCATGGTCAAGCCACCATGGCGTGACCATCACTGACCATAGTCAACCCTGGTCAGCCATGTCTTGACCACGGTTGACCATGGTTGACCAACAAGAATGGTGGTTTGTGGCCACATATTCTAAAGGACATCATCAGTGCATTGTGGATGTACAGATTGAGTTTGGCCGGGAACCCAAAAACCACATACTGCCATAAATTTTAACCAATTCTGTTACGCTGTTAATTGTGGCACTATTCAACCTATGACTTTTCTTAGTAGTCTTCAGAGCTGAAACCATAATAGTGGACAAGTGTAATTATTATCATTACTCCTTGGATCTCCTAATTAACCTAAAGCTCCACCTGATTTGAATATTTTTTTTCTCACAAGTCTTGGGCGATAGGACATTTGTAGTGACCATAGCAACCATAGTAATACTGTTAAATTTCCTAATGCAGGCCATGGTCACACACGATTACCTGAAGGGACCATGGTCAACCATGATCAGACAATACAGCCACTAAGGCATGTCAACCATGGCTAGACAATAATCAGTTTCCTAATTAGTGACATGGTCAGGTCTCAGAAATGGGATATTTGAAGTGGACCATGGTCAACCATGGTCAGACATGCACTGTTAAAAATGATCTAAAAAACGGCATTTGACTGTAGCCGGGGGACTCGGGACTGCAAACGTTGCAAATAGCTGTAGTAAAGGGACTCGAAACGTGCAAAATGACTGTAAAAAAAAACGTGATTTAAATGTTGTGCAGTCCAGGCTGCACAGTCAAAACCCTGTTATTTTAATGAATCATTTTTAACAGTGTGGGATCTACCTTGTTCAACCATGATCAGACTTGAGTTTCTCGGTTAGTGACCATGGTCAGTCACAATTTGCACTGAACAGGGAAAATGGGAAAACAGGTCACATGACGGTGAGAACATGGTTGAATCATGGCTATAATTGAAGTGACCCTGGTCACACCATGGCCCACGGGTGAGACAATGGTGACATGTCAGCCATGCTAAGCATGCTCGACCATGGTTATTATACTTGAAGTTACCATGGTCAACATGAGTCAAGTCAGGTGATGACCATGGCTGACCAGTTCAGTCAAGCTAAAGCACGGTCGACCATTGTATACCATGGGGACCATGTAAACACGGTTTACCATGGTCAAACCACCATTGCTGATCATCGCTGACCACAGTCAAAACCAGTCAGCCATTTTTTACCATTGTTGATCATGGTTGACCATGCTAGCATGGTTGACCTTTTCGCCTAGAAGTGCTAAAATTTACTGCGGAAATTGTTTGGACACTTTTTTCAAACTGAAATTTTGTCACTTGATCCTTTTTTTTAACTCAATCACCTTACAAACAACCAGTCATAGGAGGTCCCGCCAACATCGTTTTTTCTTGTATATGAGAATAAGGCAATGAAATCGCCGTGACCTCAATAGCTGGTCGAAAACCTCTAGAAAAGGTCCTGATTTGAGGTCCAACTAACCTGAATTCATTATAAAATCATGTATTTTTGTTGCGGAAGGGCACTACATACTTAGTTAATCTAAAATTATGTGAAAAGGGTTTTGGGGGGGGTTAAAACAACGAATTAAAAGCACAAATTTTAAAATTTTTGAAAAAGCATGGTCTCTGAACTTCTAGAATCCACAAAGTTTTAAAGCATCCCAAATTCATTAATTAAATTGTGTGCTACAACAGTCCCTGTGTATATGTGTTACTCTATCTCTTTAGAAAGCTGAAGACCACGGAAAATGTTAAAAACCTTACATATACTGGCATCAATGAATTGAATTCGCTATGCTATACGTGGGCCTAGCTTCCAATCGATTGAACAGATGTGTGTCAGTGGACTGTGGACAAAGCAAGGTCGTTTGCCTATTGTTTTGTGAAAGCCCATGTAAAATGCCCTGTCCAACAATTTTTATGTGTAACAATAGTACTTGGGGTGACCTGCCGACTATTGTACACATCGTATCAGACCAGGCTTGTATTTGACATTCCGCAACATTAATACATTGCTTTATAATGAATGTCAGTTTTTTTTATCACTTGGTTTCAATTAATCATATATAGAGTACTGGCTTCCCAAATCATACATTTATCTCATTCTTTAATAAACAGATTTATAATTCAAAGTAATCTTTAACCTAATTTTTGTATCCTTATCATTGCTTAAAGGTGCAAAGAGAGATTTTGAGGCACCCAATATTGTGTCATTAATAGTAATTTCACATAGATATAGAGACTCAATAGATTTCAACCATGTATTTGCTACAGAAATGACTTAAACAAGAGAAAAGGCGATTTTGATTGCTTATATTTCATAATAAACAAGCTGAATTTTGTATTTTGCTCCTATACGAACTCAGAAATTTCACCATTTTTGTACCCAAGAAAATTCTCACTTCATCCTTTTTAGATGGGGATATTTTTTGATTTTTTTTTAGGGCCCTTGATATGTGAAATCTCTCTTGCACCTTTAAATGGCAGGACAAAACAGAACTGCCATCACCCAGGGAGAAAAATCAAATAACCCATTGGCTCACAAAGTCTTAGGCACTGAGCCAATGTTTGACAGGTGTGTGGCAAATGCGCAGAGCGGTATATGCAGCCACTTTAAACAGCTCAATTCTTAAAGACAATATCAGTGATCCCCCTAAAAGAGTGAAATATTTGAAATTGTAGGAATATCTTTAAAGTGAGGGTAAGGCTGTAGGACTGTCCATAAGGTGTATTTTCCAACTGAAAAATTAAGAGAAAAGAGAAAACGGCAGTTGTTCAAAGATATGAATCGCCATTCACTTACGTGTTGTAGAATGTCCGTAACAACAGTAATGACTAAAATTGTTGATTTTGTTGTTATTAGGTTTGCATTTGTTATTATCCATTGCAGGTATGTTAGGAACCTATACTTAGTTACAAAAAGGCTAATATCATTTTTTTAATGATTGTTTTTTTATTTCTATAAATTACTGATAGTTGATATGAATCAGATTTTTCATTTGATGAAGTTAATAAGTTTTATGGTTGTATACAGTAACCCACATATCTGTGTATATAATAAATTACAGTTCTGGAATTTTTATTTTCTATATAAAGGAACATCAATGTACATCGTCATTATTTTACCTAGTGATTAGTATTGAACAAGCTATGTGTATATGCAAAACATCTTTGTTAAAAAACGAGTTGGCTTCAGAAAATCCAAGTCAGTTTGCATTAGGATGCATTTTCAACATTCAGGTTACTTACTTCCTTTCTCTGTTGAAGCTGTGTAGATGATGCTCTTTATAGCCTTCGCTGATGTTGTCGTTGTGACTATTCCATCCTCAGAAAATCTCAAATTGGGTCACTTTGGCTTATGGGCCCAGACAAATGCTGAGGCATAAGGATAAATGACCAAGTCCTGTCTCTGAAAGACAACTGGATTTTAGGGATAAAAGTATGATTGATTCTACATTTAGACACAGTAAGGCCCAAACATACTGATTGGGGAAAAAAAAACTGGGAAAAATAAGTAGGAAGGTCATTTTAAAAGGCACTATCAGTGATTTGCAAAATCAGAAAAAAAAAAGATTTTGTGCATGTCTGTACAAGGTATAGTACCCAACATGTCCGCAAAATGATAAACCATAAGCACCTAATAAGGACAAAATCGGATATATTAGTCATTGCCTTTAAGAGTTTCTTGTCTTCGCACGCTTTTGTTGCATCATGGAAATTTGCAAAGGACAAATTCTGCTGCAAGTCATTTCTCCTTGTCAGTTGACAAGAGGTTTCTCAGCGAGTGTGACCTCTCAAACAAGAGTGAACAACTTGCCTAAACCATGATTTTAATAAAATGTTATTATATTTTATATCATTTGGACAGTTGTCAGAATCGTCAGAGTGACAAAATTTGGTGGCTTTTGGAAAAACAAAGGTTAGGTTACAATTAGAATACCAGCAGGAGTGTGGCTTACCAGTGCTGCCATTGTTTTACTATTGTATTTGTGATTGATGATTGATCAGAGGTCATTTATGTAAAAAATCAGTGTTTTGAATTCAATTTTGGTCAAGTTATCTCTTACAAATATCTTGTGAATTTTTGTTTTATGAACCACGGGGAGCGGCTGTCGCCCATGGGGGTGCGGGGGTTTTTCTGAACGTAGAGCAACCCCCCCCCCCCCCGAAATCCCCCCCCCCTCTTTAGATTTTTGGATGTGACGGTAAAAAAAATTTGGTGCAACTGTGAGCGGAGCGAGCCGAAAACATAGTTTCTCGACAAAAAGGTCCGCTTCTTCTGGCAAATTCACCCCCAAAATCAATTTTCCTGGCTACGGCCCGCACGGAGGTTGCTTTTCCTCTGAACCTTGTTTTAGTCCCATAACAGGAGTACTTGGAAGAGGGAAGAATCCCTCATTGAGACTCAATCATATCCGGCGCATCATTCCATTTGTACATCACAGCTGCCCGACAGAAAGGGATAATTAGGACGTAACACTTTGGGTCAAAAAAGAAAAACTAAAAATATCTGTATGTAGGCACAATAAAGCATCGGAGGCCCCATATTTTTTTCCCTGTTATTAGTTGCCAACTACTGCCTTTAATTTAAAAAAAATCAATTTAATCAAGACATATAAAATACATAATATTTGAAGGATCACTCTGTTGAGCAAATTAAAAAACATTTCGTATATACTGGTTATACTAAGTTTCCTGAAGTCTGAAGTTTCATGAGATTTTGTATTTTTCTGATCCTCACACCACTGATTTGGGTCATTTAAAGGGGATGATCTTATTTAATCATATAGGGTGGGTATTCTGAAAGGTAGACTACTTTAGACCAGGATTTCAACCAGGGTTAGTCTTACAGAAGGGACCTTTTTTCTACAACATACTCTAAAGTGTGGTGTAACGGGTGAAGCAAATTCCTCATGGATGGGCCTTTACAGCCCATCCATGAGTAATTTTCTCACCGGTTTACATTTAACCTTTCACAGTATTTTGAAAGGAAAAAGTCCCGCTCTTGTATGACTACCCTGGTTTAAACGCCAGGTCTACAGTTAGTCCTCCTTTTCAGAAACCACCATAAATTTTCATTTTGATTAAATGACCTTGAACCAAGTACCCCATCTGTGAATTTTTTTACAACCAATATTTTGATCATTTTGATATGAGAGCTGAAAGTGTGTGTGATTTTGTAGTCCATGATAAAATACCATGTAAAATTAATATTGTTCAACCAAATTGGGTAAGGCACTTTTTTCACTTAAAATATCCAAACCAAACATTGTTTAGCACTTAAGAGTTTCACAAGGGAAAATGAGAAAACTATTAGATTTCCTCTGAAACAAAATTCTTTCCCTGTAGTGAATCTGTCTTAGGAACGGGGGTAATTTTGCGATCGGGCCATGGCCCTTTAAGTGTAACACACTTTATTCATACTGGATTTGTTGAAATTTGATATGCTGCTGCAATTAATTCAGTGGTCAGCTGCTGCCTGCAATTTTTACAATCGTGCAATTCGGTATATGGAGGCCGTTTTATCAAGTGTGGTGTCGACTATGAGGTAAGCAATACTTATCAATAACTCCAGTGTTTATGGACTGATTTCTCATGGTCCTTTTACTACAAAACTTATAAATTACCACTTGGTGATATCAAATTCAATGAAGTATAGGAATTGGATCTCTCTTTCAGTTTTAAGTTTCCAAATTTGGCTTTTTTTATGATCTATAAAAAGTTGGTGGTTCACTCTGATGTGTAGAAACATCATGTATTAAAATTTGCTTGAAGTCCATGGCCCATCGCTAATAGCCTCGTGGAAGTTAAAGCGAAATGTGCCCCATTTGGTCGAGCCAATATTAATTTTATACCTTACTCTAATCACTTTTTTAGCTCTCGCTCAAAACGGATTGAAATTCGGCTCGAAATTTACAGATGGGGTTTTTAGAGTGAAGGCCAATCTATTAAGATGAAAACGTCATAACCTTAAAGCGGGCCACCCCCTTTAAGTGCAGCCAGTATACATCATAAAAACTAAACTATACAGGTTGATTTTATTTAGTGATATTACTTTCTTTTTTTAATTGATGTCACACTTTTAAAGTGACAGGAGGAGATTTTTAGATACAAATTGCACTCAAAATTCACTGGATTGGTTGTAACCACCTACCGATAATTTTCCGAAGGTTATGGACAAACAGGTACAAAAGAATCGCAAACCTTGTTTTGAACTTGAATTGCTTGCTATCGTAATCGTTCCCCCTTGAGAAAACCATGCTTTTGACTTTCTGTCGTGCCACAACAGAACCTACTAAATCATCATCGTATTGCCTAAGACTGCGTATTCGGCTTATTCATTTCAGGTGTGATCTAATACATTGTACGCATTCCACATATGTAAAAAAAACCTATCGGTTTCGAGAAAAATTGGGGGCGCGTTTTTTCTGGAAATCTCCTATGTCTCTTTAAAATTCCTCACCAAATCTCTAGGGTATATAGGGCAGTCCAGTCAAGTATGACAAAACAATGTTTTCTCTGATTTTACTTTTTAACAAAGATATTAAAAAGGCAAAACTAATATTAACTTAAAAATAAAAAAAGATCAACTTTAAAAAAAAATTATTGATTTTTGCTTTTATGTCATTCTTTCATATGGGCATATTATGATTACTTTGGTGGTATGTGTGTAGGTGTCTGGATTTTTGGTGATGTTGTCAATGGCAGCGCCAGGGGGCCATGGGATGTAATTGCCCCCCCCCCCCAATTATTCTTCCTGGCCAGAATAAAATTAAGATTTTTGGCAAATCAGTGATTAGGGGCCAGAACAAGACACACAAAAAAAAAAAGAAAAAAAAAAAAAAACCAAAAAAACAACAAACCAAAACCACACAACAACAAAAAAAAAAAAAACCCCCCAACAAAAACAAAAAAAAAAAAAAATGGGCATTTAAACAAAAAATTTGTTAAAAATCTGCCCAATTTGGTTTGTTTTGCCCCCCCCCCCAAATTTCAACTTTTTCCCCAAAATTCACTTTTAATTCCTTACCCAATCCTCTTGGGTATGGAGGGCAAGTCATAAAATAAAATATTTTTATGCAAGTAATATGTAAATTAGTAATTACATATAGAGATTGTTTCTGAACTTTTTTTGTTACACATCTTTTATGATATTTATTTTCATGCTATTTTTATGGTATCATAAATATATATATTTCTTGTATCAGGGTCTCATGGGAACCAGTTATGTAATCAGCTACTGGATTGAGTTGGCCCTACATAAATTCTTTACGATACGCTACAAACCACAGCTGGTTTATCCTGGGTTTTGTCATAATTAATAAATGACTTTCAACGCTGTGACAAGTTTGGGTTATCACCATTAAGCATGCAACTCTCATGTATAGGGGAAGTTGTTGATAAATGTTTTAACACAATATCATTTAAAAAACACAAAAACATCCAGTCATTTTGTCATCTGCAAAAATTCAGAAGGCAGCATAGGGATTACTCTGGTTGTATATCTGTGTGTCTAGTGTCTGTGTTTGTCTGTGGTTCAAAATGTTAACCCTTAATAT